>LOEQ01002722.1:63264-84790 GCA_001685075.1 Bramus lutescens
TTCCTCTCCTGCCAGCATTGGGGTTACTGAAGACCCCAGTGCACAGCTCTTACACGGAAGCTGGGCATCTGAACTTAAGTCCTGATGATTGTTTAGCGAGCACTTTACCTTTTGATTTCTGCCTCATTAAGATTTATTTCATTGATTTTAGGACCTGGTGATGGTCTCCTTTAATCCTAGACAGGTAGATCTTTGTGGGTCTACCTAACAAGTTCGAGGACATCAAGGTTAAAGAGAGAGACCCTGTCCCAGAAACAAAGAACACAAAAACCTCAAAATACCTTCTTACTTATTTAATTTTAATGCGTGATCAAGTCGTAGATGGAAGCAGGTTGAAGAAATTCAGGAATGATGGGATTTCCTGTCTGTACATCATGGCTTCTACCTAGGCTTTGTTCCCGGATACAGGTCTTCCCTTTCTAGAATACACAACTGAAATAATACTAATTTTACTCTTGGTGATCCTGCAGCTTAAGCAAGGTGTTTAAGCACAAGGTTGGTTCGATTTCAGTATGATTAATTGGTAATCGACAGACTTGGTTGTCATCTGAGGTGTGTATGAAGAGCTGTTCCATTTAGAGAGACCCTTGTCTTCAATGAACTGGTCTCTGTCTTTCTCTGTGTAGTTAGTTGTGTTCAAAAGTCGTAATGAACATGGGCTCAGCAAATATTGGGTCATTACTTCCAGGGGAAATGACAGGTTAGATATACCACTTAAGCCTTGGTTCACAATGTTTTTTTGTTGGCTGATTTATATATGTGCCTTGTCCTATGTGTATTTGTGATTAAAGACACCTTATTTAGTGTATTCATTAGCATGTCATTATCTCAAACTCAGGCCAAAATGAAAATTATCTAAGACAGGGTTTCTTTGTAAGGAAACCCTAGCCTGCCTTGAACTTGTGAACTCTAGTCACTCTGCCCAGGAAAGCATTTTAAACACAGAAACCACCACTCTAAAGCAAGCCAGAAAAGGTGACACTACAGTCACCAAGGGAGGTAGAGGGAAGAACACTTTGGAAGGGTCAAAGACAGGCAAGTCCAGGGAGGCAGCACTTCGCCCTCAGAGTGCTGTGAATAGTGTGATATGGGGATTAAAGTAAATTTTAGCATGTAGGCAAATTGACAGATATAGAATCCTGAAATGATGGTCAACTATTGCCTACATACTTGTGCTTGGGTTTGTGTACTACATTGACAATGAAATCATTTTCATTTTTATATGTACTAAACTGTTGGCAGTTTCCTCTGGGAAGCATTCTGTAGTATTGTCTTTTTTAGTTAAGCACGTATATGACTTGAAAATGCTTGTAACTTTTGCCCTTCTCAGTTTCTACTCCAAGTGGCTGATACCATAGTGAGGCGTTTCCATGTGTTTTCTCAGAATCGATTCAGTTTCAGGAGTTGAACTATCCTGGCTTTGGGCTTTAAGGTGAGGCAGAGTCACATGCCAATGTTATCTTGAAACAGCGTCTGCTTGTCAAGTGCAGATGTAGTCTTTAAGTTTTTATTAAAAGGTGGGACTGATTTGTTGTTCATCTGTGCTTCCAGAAGAAGGGTTTTGATGCTGGTGTAGGGCGTTTGAAAGCGGGAAGAATGCTTGTTTGTTCATTTTTGTGTTTTTGGAACAGGGTCTCATGTAGTCCTGGCTAGCCTCAAAGCGTGCTGTGTAGCTGAGGTTCATTTTGAACTCTTGCCCACCCCTTCCAAAGTGCGGGGATTGCAAGCATGTGCACACGCTGTGCTCACGAAGCTGGTTCTCCATGATGGTTATTTTCCCACCTACATATTTAGTGTACAGAATGGCCTTGAAGAGGGATGTCAAGCTAGACACTGATGGTGTACTGAATGAATTAATCTCGAGGTCACCTGGGCTGAATAGGAATGGCGTGGAGAGTGTGGTGAGACTTACTGGTGTGGTCTGTAGGTAATTAGAGGCAGGAGCTTAGAATCCTGGAGATGTAACTTAGTAGTTTTCTCAGCATTAACTGTTTGGAGAGAGTGAATATTGTTTGAATATTAACTGCTTCTCAGTGCTAATTTTATTGGAAACTAGTAGCACATGTACATTTCATTTTTCAGTGAAGTCAGTATGGAAACAGTTTAAGTATCTTCCGTGCTGAAGTTGCCTGTGGCTACCCAGTGACTTAAGCTGATGTTCCCAAGGGAGGACAGAAAGGACTCAGAGGAGAATTTCACAGAAATATCCATGGTTGTGGCTGTTTCACATCTTTGTATTAAGTATTGGTCATGTAATGAATGCAGCCGTTCTCTAGCTCAGTAGAACTTGTAGTGTAGTGTAGAAGGTGCATGTAAGCAAGTGAAACCTTAGTTACTGTGGTTAAAAGTGAAGAGCATGCTATGGTCTTAGAGAGAAGAATTGAGTTTGGATTAGGGAATTGAGAAGAGCCTTTCAATACTTTAGCTAAAGCTGAAGGGCAGCAACAGTTAGGTAGGCGAGATGTGAGGGGAGGGGCGTTTCAGAGTCTCCCAGGAGGGAGCAGTCCCTGTGTGAAGAAGACTTTCAGGAGCTCTGATGAGCTCTGAGTAGTGACCGTGGTGATGGGTCATGTGGACCATGATGTTGGGTCATGTTGAAGAGGGCCATGTGGCTCACGATGATGGGTCTTGTTGATGAGGGCCATGTGGACTGCAATGATGGGTCCTGAAGAGGGCTCTAAGGTGATGTTGATTGGGAACTAGGGTTCTGGCCTTTGCATGGCAGCCTGAGTTCGGCTTTTATCTGAAATGTAATAGGAAGATATTGCAATTTAAGCTGGCGCACTCTAATTTTCTTATGACCATATAGATTGCCATATAGAAAAAGGCCGAGAAATATGTAAATTAAGATGATTAAAAATGACAGTGAGAATGGAGATAGAATGTTACATTGCTCAAATGTTAGGACCTTAGTGGGTCGTGCAGAAGGTGAGATGGAAGGGTCAACAGGACTTGTTTTTGTAGCTCTTGGATGGAGGAGCATTTGCTAAATGAAGTGCAAGGCAGATCTGGGGATGTCTGGGGGCTCCTGAGCAGTTTCAGAATTGTTGGGTTGAGGTATCTCAGGGACATGCCTAGTGGAACCAGGTGTATGGTCTTGAAGCTGGGCAGTGGCGTCTGTGCATGTGCTGCAGTACACATGTGGGGGTCACAGGGCAGCTTGTAGAACTCAGTGCTCTCCTACTCTTTTGGCTCCAGGATGAAACTCAGATCAGCAGCCTTGCAATAAGAATCTTTACCTGCCAGCTTGCCAGCCCCCTGATCTTAAAACAATTCAATTCATCAGAATTATTTGGAGAACTTGATAAAATGCAGAATTTGAGGTTGCTTCTCAAAGTTTGTCTGGCCAGGCCCCTGATACCCTTGCTGCAGCATCTGGAGCCACACATTAGAGCCCTGGATTTAGAACATATTGAGAAAGAGGCAGAGACAGGTGTGGATCTGATGCCTGGAAACCTGGGCTGCTTCTGGCCTGGGAGTGCAGAGCTGGGCATGCTGATCCATTCCTCAGCCTGGCGTTCCCAGCTGTGGGAGCGCCTGACCCACCTTTACAGTTTTACCCCTGGACTCTGCTCTACTTCCTGCTCTTCTGTGACTCACTCTTGTGTTTGCCTGTCACTCTCCTCTGTGCAATCCCTACTCCCTAACTGATGGTGACAAGAGCTTTCTCCTTCCTGTGGCCACTTGTGGCCACTTGCTTTTTCTCTTGTTTGGCACTCAGTCTATTGTTTTGAAATGTAATTATGTTAGCACATAGAAGCACTAAGGTAGTTAATTATTGTTGGTCTCTTACCTCCCCAGGGGATAGTAAGCTTTGGGGGACTAGAAAGACTCTTAATTCCTCGTGCATTTGCAAGTTGCTGTATTCCTCCATGGTCATTCAACTGTGGTGATTTTTCACTCTTAATTTTTTTTTTATTTTATGTGTTGTTATTGTAGACACGAGAGTGCTGGTGCTTGCCATAGCACCTGTGTAGAGGTCAGAGGACAACTTTTGGGAATTAGTTTTCTCTTTCTTCCATGGGATCTGGGAAATGAAGCTAAGTCTTCGGGGCAAGTGTTTTTTACCTGCTGAGGGGTCTCAGAGAGCCCTGGTTTCTGTTTTAAACCACATGGTGTTAATAGAATTAAAGACCTAATTTGCAGGTTGAAAAGTACCAGTGAAGGGTTCTTTATTGAACCATCAAAGTCTTACTTGGGCTAGGAGACCCTGACTTCTGTGAAGGCAAGTTAATTCAAAGTATCATTTCACTTAACCTCTTTAAAGAATGGCCAAGAGGTACTCTCACAGTCACCTGACTGTTGACATGTTTATCTTTAGTCTACAGAGGTGCCTTTTAAAAGAGGACAGCATAGAAAAGGAAAGAGCAGAGGAGGTACATTCTTTGCACTCCGATAGTTTTACAGCCTGCCTTTGAGGACAGTAGAAGAGGAGCTCTGTAGCCCCTGTATCCTTGGCTCCTCCAGTACATGTCCAGTAATTGTAATTCTGTTTTCTGTGTTGAGTTAACTCTTAGGAAACATTGTTTCCTCTCCTGAAGCATGGGTTTAATGTATGGGAAGATGGAAGGAAATGAATGACAGTATCAACAGTTCCTTGCATGTCAGAGGTCAGTAGGCGTGGACGGAACTTAGATTCGTGTTTCATTTTAAACTTTCAGTGAAAGCTGATTCTGGAATTGTGACAACTTGCTTTCAGAACAGGCCCACCCTTATCCTGTGTCAGTTACCACATTGAATCCACTGGCATCTTTTTCTTAGGCCATTTAGTCTCTAGAACTGTGAGAAATGAATTGTTTGTTTATACTACAGCTTCTTAAACTGTGGGTCATCACCCCATGGGTTATATAACACTATGGGTGTGTGTGAAAAAATTTGGCAACAGTGTAAGGTTTCTGAATGACCCAAGGCCAAAAATGAATTCAGAATCAAATGTGTCATGAGCCTGAGGTGATCTGATAGTTTGTGTCCGTGTATTAGGTGGCTACACCGCACTCTTGGTTCTGAGCTCAGAGCATATACTTCGCAGGGTGCATGCTGCTTTACCATGCAACACCAGCAAATACAGCCTGAAACATCTTGGCTCGGCCTGAAATGTGACGTTAAGAATTGCCTTGCTTCTGCTGCACACAGCTTTCTGCTTTTCTAGAAACACGATATTTCAATTACAAAAAACCAAAGATTTATTGTTTTAATGTTGTCATGCATCATATCAAATTAGTTTGTTTGGATTGTGTCACATTAGATGAGAATGTTTAAAAATTGTTTTTTGAATTGTTTCAGGTTTGTAAACGAATTGTTTAGTGACTTGACTTGGGTCTGAAACACAGTCTGAGGACACATTCTGAAATAGTTCTGGAGTCTCCTTTGCCATTTTGTCCTGAGTATTTATACAAGGCTGTATTCTCAGCAGTAACGGTTACAAAGTAAAAATATCAGTCAGCTGGAAACATTGAAAATACTATGTGTCTTGCAGTATTAAATATTTAGCCAAGATCTAATTCCTTATGTAAAATCAACTGAAGACACCCATCTCACATTTGCTTTTATTTTAGTAAATTGAAAGCTATATACTGAAGATTTTTTTTTTACATTTCTGTAGAACTTGTCAGTAAAGTTTGATTTGAGTACCTGTTTTGTTTACCATGTACCTGAGGTTGTGACAGTTTCTCAGGCAGAAGGAGCTTATGAGTGGACAAAGTTTAAGAACCCAATTTGTGATATTTTAATATAATTGGCAGAAGACCAAGACACTTCTGTTTTTTTTTTAATCTTACATTACTACATTTGTTTAGAATGCAGATACCTGTTATTGTGTCCCCTGCCTCCTTACTGAAATTGGGTATTGTAGAAGGCATTTAAAATACAGTTACTTTTCTCAAATCTTTTGTTTCCTCCAGAGCCGTGTCTGCGACCTCTGACAATATATGTGGTGGGCGTTGCTCGTATAGCTAGTGCTTAACTCAGTTTTGTTCTGTTCAGTAATTTTTTCTTTTAAAATTTATTCCATGTAAGATTTCGTATGGAATCATCTTTTCTCTCTCAGGCAGTGTACTCACCGCAGATATTCAGCGTATTTGTAAAAGACTGAGCATTTGGACTTAAAAAGTGCCCCGAGGGCCTACTAAAGTTACTGCAGACAGAACCAGTCACATTTGCCAGGTGCTGCTGTGTTGCAGCTGGCGTTTGTTCCCCTGCCCCTTTCCCCCTCCTTCACACAGGGTTAGCACTACCACTACCCCCGTCCTGTTTTTATGTCCCTTAGTAGAAACTAAAATAAGACTGAACTGAAATAAAATATTTGATAATGGTGTAGGTATAGTATTATCTAGATGGACAAAAGTACATTATGAGATTGGATTGTGAATTTTTGGGCTTTTTTTCTGTTTGCAGGTATAGTTACATTTTGTTTCCTGGGCTTTGATTAGGTGTGACTTTCAAATGTTCTTTCCGGAGTTCCCTTGACTGATATCTCTCCACTAGAGAGAGTTCTTTCTATAGCATGGAGAACAGCGGGGTGCTTCTCCCAGGGTGGTGTGTAACTCTCCTGAGGGAGAAGCCCTTTGGAGACCTCGCAGTTAGCTGTCAACTAGCTGCGTAGAGCCATCTCTCGAGGGGTGGGTAGTACCAAGACAGGATGGGTTGGCTAAGAGGGTGAGAGATTCAGAAGGAAAAGGTCCTTCTGAAGGCTGTCTTGTAGCTTTGAGACCCCTCCAACTGGAGTAGGCTGTCGTGGAATTACTTACTCTCTATGTAGATCTTGACTTTGCTCTTACGTTAGGACGTTTGTAATCTTACCCCAAGGTCAGAGGGTAGCAAACCTTGCTGTATACCACTTTGTCCACAGCACATGGTCATTATCCTGACTTTTTCCGTACTTTGTTCCTAAGGGTCTGGTACACCCCTTCCTTGCCTAAATGCCATAGGTCTTTGTGGTCAGGCATGTTAGGATTGCCTTGGGCTTTTTACAAACCTAACTCTTTCCTTGTGAATGAGATTTTCAGCAGTCTAGATTTTACTGTTCACCCTGGAATCATTAAGGAATTTATACTAAAATCATTAAACAAAATAGTGAAGTATTTCACTTACTGAATCCTGTCAACTATTTCTTCAGGAAGTGTAATTGTGTCTCACACACAGGCAGTGACCCACTTTTCCTTCTGTGGCCTGCATCATAGACTCAGCCACTGAATGTTAATGTCCTGTCCTTTGTGTCTGGAAAGGGTTGGTACTGATTCACAACCAATAGGGTGTGTACTTTGAATTGTTTTCAGAGTTAGGGTAAACGTGTGTGTTCAGCTGTACATAGGCTTTTGATGGTGTCTTCAGTGATAATTATGGAAGTTTATAAGATAGTAATGTGGATATCAGTTTTTGTGAGGCATATATATGATGGACCAAAATTAGGATTGTAGTAAGTTTTTAATCTTTAGTACAATGTGTGGTTAATTCATCCAGCCAACCCAGTCCTGAGCCTCACAGATAGTCAAACAGGTTGCTAAATAGTTGGCATTTTAACCTTTTATCAAAATGCTATTTATATATTCCAAATGAGAAGCTGGCTTTTACTTCTGGCCTAGAGAAGCTAGTGCTCCAGTTCTATTTTTGTGCCTCGTCTTCATGGGCACAAGTAAAGGGAAGTAAAGGGAAGAGGATTGATGTGGGCTCATGGTTTCAGACTGTCAGCCTGTGGCAGCTGACTTTGTTCTGGGCCTGGTGAGGCAGAGCTGCTCATCTCAGAGACATGACACAGAGGATGTGGGACCAGATACAGCTTCCATCACACAACCCCCAGTGCACACTTCCTCCTGCTAGGCAGGCTCAGCTCCTGGTTAATCACCTTCCCAAAACTGAGTCATGTGACTACAATTCAGTGGATTAACCCATGCGTAGGAGCCCACGATTCAGGCCTTCGGTGATTTTCAACTGGACCAAACCCTCAACACATGAGCCCTTTTTAAAAAAATAGTACTTCCTATTTGTACTAGAATACTTACTTTTCATTATTTAAATGGTGATTTCAGAGTCCATGCTAGTTTACAGACATGATGGCTCATAGGAGCTTGTACTCAAGAGGATGAGGCAGGAGGATTGCTCAGAATTTTATTGTGAGATCCTGTCTTAATAATATAAAATAGGAAAAAATCCCACCCTCACAAGTCTGCATTTTATTTCTTTTAATCTGTTTGTGATAATTTTATTCAAAGATAACATAGGCATAATGCTTATGAAGTTTTAGTTGTTCAAAATTGGATTTTTACTGCTCTCCCATGAATTTCTAGAACAGGAAACTTTCATTTGTCCTTTAACAGTTGAAGTTGTTTTTGCATCACAGCACAGCTGTTTTCTTAATAAATTCCACAGGCGTCTCAGAAAGTTAATATTGCTGTGACAGAAGGCCCATGAAGACCACTCACAGGAGCAGAGACTTCTTTTGGCCCCTGGCTTCAGAGGTGTTCATTTCCTGACACCATTGCTTCTGGGCGACAGGGAGACAGAAGAGCGTGTGCAGAGTCTGTGCTGCTGCCGAGTAGCTCAGCTCTTTGTGGACCGGAGCCAGAGAGATAAGGGGAGACCAAAGACCAGGCCTAGCCCTCCTGTGACCCTCCCTCCACGCCCTAAAGCTCCCACCCCTGCCTCTCTAATTGCTGCTAACAGCTGGGAACTGAGCATTCACCTTCCTTAGGCGGGGGCCTTTCATGGGCAAACTGTAAGAGCCACTCTGATGTTGGATCAGTTCATTGATTTTCACCTTTTGGAAAACTAGAGATGGGTCATGTCTGGTGTATAAAACCCTGAATTAATGAGAACATCAGCCTCCTTTTGAAAATGTTCTAAGTATTGTATTAAATGAAATTAGTATTGTCAGATTAATAGTCTTTAAAAATGCTGTTACTCCATCAAACTTTTCATAATTGAACTGATTATTTAATTTTAGCTTCCTCATTTAACTATGGGAAGGAAGTAAGTGATGGAGTCCAGAGTCAGTCACACTGCTGGTGTGGGTTAAATAGTAGACCTTAGGTCTCACAGCTTAGCCCAGCGCCTCCTCTAATGTTTATGCCTCCCAGAGATTCTGCATGTACAGGACTTGAGATGAAGATGAGGAGCTGCAGGTGAGGTCAGGGGACTCGAGGACTTTGGTGTCTTGGAGATGGCGAGAGTGCCTGAGGAGTAGGGGGTGGGAGGCTCCTAAACATTTTTGTCTTGAGTTTCAAAATTAAAACTTGTTTATTCTTTTTGAAGATCATCAAATAAGATGGTACAACTTTTGAGGCAAGATGATTAATTTGAAAAGTTTAAGGTCCCTGAGTGTCAGCTGCTTTTCTGTCATGCAGTAAAGTTCCATGGCATTTTGTCTTATGGTTGTGGTGGGTGAGAAGGTAGAGCAGCCGGAGCCGGAACGATTCCATCTCAGTTTCCTTAGGGAACAGACTGGAGGAGTACACAGGGAGGGTAGGAGAAGGGCAGAGGGAGAAAGAGCCCTGTGTGAATAAACACAGAAAGCAGGTGTGGCTATAAACTCTCAAGCCCGCTCCTGCGCGTCCTCCAACAGGCTCCGTGACCTAGAACTTCCATAGCCTTTTCAAACAGGACTGTCAGCCAGGGACCAAGGGTTCAAATACATCAACCTCTGGGGGACAAGTCTCATTCAAACCACCACACCCAGCTTCCTTTGAATTAATCTGTGGTCTCAGGCTAGAGAAGTTCTGTCTGAAATGAAATGCTGTGTTCATGATCTTTACGGTAAGTAATGTAAAATTGCACCAGTTTCATCAGCTGAGTCTAGCAGAGCAGCACCTAGCATGGCTTACAGGGTTGGGAAGGAAAGGGAAACCCTGAAGGGCAGAGCAGGGTTCATCCTAAATGGAAACTCCTGTTCCTCCTTCAGCCTCTGATAACTGCGAGTCTGTTTTCAGGAATTGGATTAGTCTAGGCACTTCCCAGAAGTAGCAGATAGTACTTGTCCTTTTGTGCCTGGCTTTCTTAATGTAATATCTCCAGGTCTAGTCCCTGTTACAGTTTGCATCAGAATTTCATTCTTTAATTTTTATTTTTTAAAAGGCAGGGGATGTGTTACCAGTTAGCCCAGGCTTACTGGAAATCAAGACCATCTTGCCTAAGTCTCTTGGAAGTACTAGGGTCACTGGCCTGTGCCAAGACCCAGCTCACCACCATCCTTTCAAAGACAGTGCTGTTCCGTTGTGCATTTTTATCTTGTCTGGGTATGTCTTTACCTGTTCGAACATTTATGTTATTTCTACTTTTAGGCTGCTGTTGCTGGGTATATAAATACATGTTAAATCCCTGCTCTCACTAGTTTTTGTCATATTGCAGAACTAGCATTGCTAGATTCTGAGAATCCTGTGCCTGGTTTGGAGGCATTGCCATTTTGTTTTTCATGGTGTTTGTACCGTTTTACAGTTTCAGCAGTGCACAGTGATTCTAGCTTTCAACTTCCTTGTCTCTCCAGTACTCAGCTCTCTTAGTGTGTCCTAATGTCTCAGGGTTTCACATTCATTTTCCTAAACGTTTGTGATTTTCAGCTTCTTTTCATTACTTTTGTGGCTATTTTTATGTTTTCATATTCAGAAGACACGAGAAATCCATATAAATGCTTTTGCCATGTAATATATGGTGAGTAATTAAGGAAGCACTTGGAACCCTGCCTCATATAATATATGGTGAATAATTAAGGAAGCACATGGAACCCTGCCATTTTTATTTGGAGGAATGGCTGACAAACGGATTATTCATTTATATTTGGATATCTGGCAGCTAATTTTCTCAAGTGCTGGAATGAGTGTCATTTGGGGAAAACAACTGACGTGTGTTATTAATGCTGAAATTTGAACTTCCAAAACACAATTATAATTTCGAAAAACATGTATCTGCCATTGTAAGGTGGACATCCTCGTTACTTTCAATGGCTGAGGGGATAGTTGATATTGTTTAACAGAATACCTGTATAGCTTTGAGTGGGTATTTTCCAATACATTATTTATAAAGATTTAGCTATATAGGCTACATCTTTACTTGCAGATGTTCATTGTAAAGAATCATTGGTCTGGTTCAAGGCCTCTGGTTTCTGCTACTCTGCCATTGCTGGGCCCTCACTGGGACTTCTCTTGAGTATCCTGTTGTTGCCCTGTGTTGTGGAGATCCTGCAGCTTTGGGTCTGATGGGGTGGATGTTGGGGTGGGCCAACTCTGAACCCTGGTTCTTGGTCTGGCTAGTTGCAGGGTTGGTCAGCTCACCAGCTCTCCCTTGTCCTCTGCACCAGAGTGATCTCTCCAGCATTGCCCTGGTTAGTTCACCCCTTGCAGTCACGAGCAAGGGGGCAGGGCTAGTTCTGCTCTCAAGCCCTCAGGGTCAGCTCTCTTGCACCTACACCATCAGGGCCAGCTAGCTCTACTGCGCTGCTCAGGCGAGGTGCGGGGCCTGCTTTCTTGAGTGCTGTAGCTGAGGGGCAAGGGAGGGGGGCATATTTCCCAAGCCTACACCACTGCATGGCAGATGTAGAGTGTGGCCGGTTATCCCACGCTCACACCCTCAGGGCCAGCTCACCTGCGCCTTTGCCAACAGGTCAACCCTTCTGTGCTGCCCAGGGCAGGAGCAGGGCTTGTTTTACTGCTGCAGCTGCTGAGTGGGAGGGTCAGCTTTGCAGTCTGAGCACATGGGGATGAAATGTAACAGTACAAAAACAATACCACACTGCAACTGGCCTGTAAGAAATGAATTGTCATGTTCTTTCTCAAACAGGCATGGGACCAAAGAAACCGCCTTTCCTTTAGCTGATTCCTGCAGTATTTTGTTACAGTAATGGAAAAGTGACCAACTCAGTAATTTCTTCTAAAAATGACTGTTCAACTGTAGGAAAGAAAATGCAGATAAACATACAGGAAGTTGTATCTGGGAGTAGCAGTATGTCAAATTATGTAGCTCCATTCAAGCTTGTGAATGGTAGTTGTGAGGAGGACCTGTCCTTTGAGTAGCTGCCTTTTTGTAGCTTCCATTTTAAGGACGGTAGCTTGGATCCTGCCAGCCTTTGAGGAAGTGCTTCTCAAACTCAGGACCCTGTGAATGACCTGGGCTTTCTTAAGCCCCAACTCCCGAGTGGGGCCTGAGGTCCTGTGTTCCTAGCAAGTGCTGAGGTGCTTCTGGAGCATGACCCCTACCTCCCCACAGCGGTGTCATTGTGAGTATCTGTGTTGTTAGTGGCCGTGGCACACAAATCCTTAGTGGATAGGAAAACCTTTTGTTTGTTTGTTTTGTTTTTAGACAGGATCTCTCATTGTGTAACCCTGGCTTACCTAGAACTCACTGTGTAGGCCAGCCTGTCCTAGAACTTACTGTGTAGAGCAGGCTGACCTGGAACTCAGAGAGATCCACCTGCCTCTACCTCCTGATTGCTGGGATCAAAGGTAAGATAACCATACCCAGAAACTCCCAGCAACTCCAGCATTCTTCAGCTTCATCCAGCTCTTAAGTCTCAATAGGACTAATTCTATATTTGGGGGGGAGATTTTAGGTTATTAAGGATTCTAGATATTTCTTCAATGTTGGGAGTTTGGTGGGCATTACATGAACACTGTATAAATAGGGGAATTGTCATATTGACAGCATTGATCATACCTTTCTAGGAGCAATCTCTTTTTCCTTTGCTTCGTCCTTCTAATGTGTGTGGGGGTGGTAGTGGCAGGGTCCTGCGCTTTAGCTCAGGCTTCCCTGGAACTCAGCATATCGCCCAGGTTACTCTGGAACTCATGACCCCCTCTTCAGGCATTCCCAGTGTGAGCCGCAATGTCCAGCTTGTCCTTCTCCTTTTGAAATTCATTCTGTGATGTTTTCCTCAGTTAGGTCCTGCAACTCCATAAGCTTAGTCACAAATGCTTCTAAGTGAATTAAGTGCACAAAATCATGTGGATTACACGGATTTTGAGAGATGATAATTTGCCCCTGATTGGTTGTATAGTCTACAGTTTTACATTAAGGCCTAAGAATCAAAGATAAAATGACAGTCCCTATCTGGGAATGTCTTGTCAGTATGTTTTTAGTGGAATAGTTTCCCCAAATAAAGGTGACTCATGTTGGTAGAGAAAAACCCATTTAAGTCACAAAATGTGACAGTTAAAAGTTTGCTGGAAGGAAACAAAAGAAAAGGTGTCTGCTAGAAACCAACCCGAGTTTCAGTCTCTCAGCCTCTTAGCAATAGGCTCTTTATGGTCAAAGGAGATGGCTCTATGTAATTTTTATGTTCTGGGAATATAGCCTTCTACATTTTTGTATTTATTTATTTGTCAGATGCTAACATCTATCCTCCCCTAAACCAGCTGCTGGCCATCATTCTCTTTGTTTCTGAATTTCACTATGATAGGAGGTCTGTATAATTGAAATTTTATTGTATTTGTCTGTTTGTGATGGGCTTATTTCACTTAATTGTGTTAAAACACATAGAAGTATTAAAACAACAATAATGCCGTGGTACTGTTAAGTTTCTATGCCAGTTTTTTATATATATGAAAAACCATTTTATCCATCTGGAAAAGAGTGTGGAAGAGTGAGCAAGGCTCCCGGAGTTAGGTCAGTATGAAAGCCATGGCTGCTGCTGTGGTGAGGCCTGTGACAGCCGCACTTGAGGGGTGAAGGCAGGAGGAGCAGGAGGTCAAGGCCTTGCAGTTCCATAGAAGTTTAAAGCCAGGATAGCCTGCATGGGAGCCTGTCTCTAAAGCAGAGAATGGATCAAAGCCAATGATGACAAGCTAGGATTTTAATCTTATCTAATTACTAAGGAAACATTTTTCCTTTCTTTTTCTTTTTAAGATAGTCTCACTAGTAATCCCAGCTGGTCTGGAAATTGCCATGTACCACAGTGGCCTCAGACTAGAGAGATCCACCTCTTCTTCTGTCCCAGCATTAAGGACATGTGCTACCTTGGACATTAATGGAATAATTTTAAAAATACTATTAGCCATAGAAAACTTTGCCAGTGCTGAAAATGACTTGCTTTATTTTTTTTTCTTGATCTATTTCTTTTTGTCTTTTCGAGACAGGGTTTCTCTGTGTAGCCCTGAATGTTCTGGAATTTGCTCTATAGATCAGACTGGCCCCAAACTTAGAAGTCAGCCTGCCTCTGCCTCCTGAGTGCTGGGATTAAAGGTGTGCGCTGCCACTGCCCTGCTCTTGATTGCTTTCTGTAACATAAAATAAGTTTTTTTAACCTGGGAATAATTTGCTCTTAGAAAGACTGGAAGACTATGTTCCTTTTTCCCAGGGGTGACTCTCTCAGCCTACCACTTGAGGTGCTATGGGGGAGTCACAGCAGATTCTCTTGCTCAGAGATCTTCACAGAATTTCACCATAGCCATTATCCAGAAGTGTGTAACTCATCAGTCTATTAGGTGAATACCTTCTGTAAACCAGCCACACATCATGAAGATCCGCTCTCTAAGCTGAGTGAGAATTTACGCTGGAGGACTCAGTGCTGTGAAGACAGAGTACTCTCTGTGACACATGGTTCTGCCCAAAATTTTAATTTTAATTTTATTTTAGCAGTGCTGGGAATCAAATCCCGCATATACATGACAGGTAAAGATGCACCTCCCAGCTGTGCTCTAGTCCTGTCTGAAGACTTAAATGTTTCTGTGTACTGTGCTCACAAAGATAAAAAGTGTCAGTCATACTATCTTCATTGTTTTATATTAGAACATTTGATAGAAACTTCTAATTGTCCAGAAACTTCCCCTTTCATTATTACACCCCCTCCTTGTTAAGTCCAGTTTATGTTGTTTAACTACTCTCGTGTATTGGGTCTGCTCGTAAGGATCCTACGGGGGTCATCCAATTACTGACTGCCTCTCCCAGCAACCAACCGTCAAATGCTAGTAGCTCCTCAGGCATGGGAAGGACCTCTCCACACTGTAACCTGGTCTGGTTGAGCTTGGGCAGCTTTGTTTGTGCTCCACGACTGCTGCTGTGTCTGGATAACAGTGTCTCCGCAGTCACCCGCCACTTGGGCTCTGACAGTCTTCCTCCCACTCTCTCGCGATGGCCCCCAGCCTCGGGACGATAGCAGACCTGAGCGCTCTGCAGCCGCTCATTCTCAGCATGCTGACCCCTTGTGGGTCTCTGCTAATTGCCATCCACTTCCAGAAGGAGCTTCTCTGATGAGAGCGGAACAGTGCCCTGACCTGTGGTTAAAGCAGCGAGTTTTTAGGAGTTACTCTTGTGTCAGGTTAGCCTTTCAGAACCCTGATCCGTCTTCTTCCTTCCTTCTGTGCTGGAGATGGGTCCCAGAGCCTTGTACGTGTTGAGTAACCTTGGAAAGTAGTTGAATAGACAGTTTAAAGAAGAGGATAAATGCATGGAACTGGAATTTTGAAAAAGAGGTTGGTTACATATTCAAATAAATTTATATGTAAATAAATTTAATTGTACATAAAAAGTAAGTGTAGCTAGCTCTTTTATTTTTGAGATTGTATTTTAGTCACAGCATTTCTTCCTTCTCTTTCCTCCCTTCAAATCCTCTCATACACCCCTGCTCACTTCCCTAAAATTCATGGCCACTTTTTTTTGTTTTGTCCATGGCTCTTACACTCTGATTCATATAACATTCTTTATTTCAAATGCTGTTCAGATATTTTTGTAACAGCTTATTTGCATACTGTCTGTAGACATTTATACTCAGCATGATTATGTAAAGAATGTCCCTTTTGTCATCTTGTGTCATGTTCCCGAGTGTCTTACTTGTGTACAGCTAATTTTCATTGGTAGAGATTTTGATGTTGAGTTTAATGTTGAGTGCATATGTGTTTATAATAGACAAGTTTTATCTCAGTATGACTGACTTTTTTTTAAAAAGAACGTTTACTATTTTAAATAATTTTAAAATTATTATTATTATTATCATTATCTATGTGTATATGTGCACATGTGGAGACCAGAAGATGTCATTGGATTTCCTGGGGCTGGAGTTACAGGCTGTTGTGGCCCCATGTAGGTGCTGGGAACAGATTCTGTCTCTTTGAAGAGTAGGAAGCCAGCTGAGCTATCTCTCCAGCCACAGTGATTGACTTTTCTAACAAAAGTACATAAATTGTTTGTAAGGTGGTACCTAGGCTTAATGTGCCTATCAAAAGACTTTGACTAGCTCTACCCAGCTGAAGTGCTTTGATCAAACTCGTGAGCCACAAATATGCTGCCCAACAGGGTGGTACCAAAGTAATGTTTTCTTAGCTGAGTTCCCAAACGGCTCAGTGGTTGTCTACAGACTGCCTGTTAACCCAGGACAGACACAGGCTTCATTTATCATTTACCTTGTCCGAGTTGGAAAGCAGGGAGAGTGGAGGCTGGATTTCCTTACCAGTGGGCAGAGAGCACTGAGTCTGTGGAATAGTAAGCACAGGGAGTCGGTAGCGCATATGCTCCAGTCCACCTGACACCCAGTAAATCAGCAAGTAGATGGGCTTTCTTTGTAGGGAAGAACTGCACAGACGGCTCCTTCAGTTTGAAAGTCTTTGTTTGTGTTTGGTAACATCAGGATAAATGCATTTGAAACACACTGTAGAATGCGCTTTTCTTTGGGCCAGCACAGAATGGATAAATATGTATGTTTTCTGAGACAAGGCTTTGGTATCAGGTCGTGCAGTACAACAGATAGAGGATCTCTGCTGATGCTTTGGCTCATGTTGAGATTTTCCTTGGTGTCCCGTTCCGAAGTGATTACAGAAGGCACTGTATTTACTTGGCACACTGGAGTTTGTTAAAGTGCCAAAATAAGCACGGGCATGTTGGGGCCAGGAGAGGGATACAAACTCCGTTAACATATCCTGTTCACTGTACTTTGTGTCTTCTCTGACATAAAAAGTTTATCTTTATTCCTACGCACACCCTGACCTCCTCATGTATAGACAGCATACATTTTAGTGCTTTCTGTTGCTAGCTGTCTTGGTCTATCGGTATGTTTAACTCTACCTCAAGATTGTAGTTGTGTGTAGAAGTTATTTAATGTCAGATTAACTCAATTTCCAGGTATTCTAAATGAGTTCTACTTCCTGGGATCACTTCACGTTAATGCTTTAAGTTGGAATAGCTTAAACTACACAGTGCAGCTACAGTTGTGAAGCGGGCTGGGTGTTCAGCTCCCTGGAGTACTGCTTTTTTTAGCACCCATGAAGCCATCACTTCAGTTCCCGTCCTACAGAAAACAAAAGCAAAAGAGGGAAAACTTTGAAATACCTATTTTTGCCTAGTAATAGTAGAACTTTTAAAGTAAGCATTTGAAATTAAAAATGGCACGCTCAACCATTATAGTAATGAACTTCAGATTGAATGACATTATTCTTATACAAGAAATATTTAAAGGTTGTATATGCTAAATTATATTTTATTTCATGTGAGGTTTGGGAGCATTAATGCATTACAAAACTTTAGTACATAATTTCAAACTTTTTTCTACAAAGAATTTAATTTTTTGTCCCTTAAGAGAAGTCCAAAATGTTCTAAGATGGATGTGTACATTTTATAATGCCAATTAATTATCACTCTTTACCTTGTATTGATATTTTGCCCCCCACTAATTCTTCATATGATCAATTCACAAACGTAAGTCCTGAGAATCTGTGACTGTATAGTCCTGCTTCCTTGCTTACATTACAGTTATGATACCAAACTAATGAAATATTTTTAAACGTCAAAAACCTTGAGGTGACGTTCTCTTCACATTTACAGATCTCTTGGTTGGAAGGGAGGCCTGATTTTAGGCATCTGAGTGAGAAACTGGAGCATCCTCTTCATCTCTTTTCTGTGATTCCTTGTAAACTCTCACGCTCTATGCGCGAGTGCATGTGTGGATGCCTTAGGTAACAGAGTAAGTTTTCCACGCTGTATGCACATGTGCACGTGTGAATGTCATAGGTAACAGTAAGTTTTCCACACTGTATGTGCGTGTGCTCATGTGAATGTCATAGGTAACAGAGTAAGTTTTCCACGCTGTATGCACATGTGCTCATGTGGATGTCGTAGGTAATGGAGTAAGTTTTCCATGCTGTATGTGTGTGTGCTCGTATGAATGTCATAGGTAACAAAGTTTTCCACGCTGTATGTGCGTGTGCTCGTATGAATGTCATAGGTAATGGAGTAAGTTTTCCACGCTCTATGCGTGAGTGCTCGTATGAATGTCATAGGTAACAGAGTAAGTTTTTCATTACTAAATACAGTTCCAGTCCAACTCTGCTTCCTAATGGCCGCTACATTTCTTTTTGGAGCATTCTCTTGATATGAAGTAATTTCCAGTTTGTCTCTGGGTTCTACTGTTGCTCCTCTTTCATCTCCCCAAACAGTGCTCACTGCTGTCATTTTAGTCTTTTCTTTGTTTTGGTTTCTTGTCCTGTGTTACTCTGGAAATTAAGCTTTTCTTGTTTCTCTACTGGTCAGTTGATGGAGACTGCTGTTGAAGACCTCAGACAGATGTGGAATTCTTAGAGTGCTCTTAATTCATCACTGCTGCTGTCTCCATAGAGAACACAGTGCCCCTCTCACAGCTCAGTGATATTGTCCAGGATTTTATCTCTCTTCACTTTCCTTATTCTGTAATTGAGGAAGTGAACTTACTGCTTTTTAAGTCAGTGTTTTGATTTTTATTTATTTATTTTTAATTTTTTTGAGACAGGTTTTCAACTATGTAGCCTTTGCTGGCCTGACACTTGCTAGTTGACCTTGAATTGGGAGTGGTCCTCCTGCCCGTGCCTCCCAAATGCCAGACTTACCTGTGTGTAGTACTGTATACTATGAATAAATCATTAGGGTGGAAGGAAGCAGATGAGCAGGGGCTGTGAGGTGGAAGCGTGGACAGTGGGTGAGCAGGGGCTGTGGGGTGGAAGCGTGGATAGTGGTGAGCAGGGCTGTGGGGTGGAAGTGTGGACAGTGGTGAGCAGGGCTGCGGGGTGGAAGCGTGGACAGAGGTGAGCAGGATGGTGATGGAGAAGAAGCTCAAGCGGAGTGCAGAAAACAGCACTTGCACACATGAGCATGCAAAATGAAAACACTATTTTACCTCAATTCAAACAGCTGCTGAGGGTTGGGGAAGACAAACCATGTGCACTCTAGTCTGTCACCACCACCAGTGACTACTTCCCGTTTTCCAGCTTTGTGCACTGTAACTCGGCTTGTGGTCTGGTCGCACAGAACCTTTGTTTTTCAGACTCCTAGACTACCTACACTGCTAGAACACTGGTTCAGACCTAAACCTCCTCTTAACTTAGTCATTCAGCGCGTAGTAAATGCACGTAGTTCTCCGAGACAATGATAGGGTAGGAGCAGAGTGAACCACAGCGATCACTGAGTTACTCCTGAGCCCTGTGTTCAGTGACTGAGAGAAGACAAGTGCCAGAAGTGGAGGATAGCAGTAAGTTCCCAGAAGGGATTCGTGGTACCCTGGAAAATTGTGTAGGAGAATCTGTTGTGGGCACTTGGTGCTTGGGGAAGGTAGGTGGTGGCTGAGTAAAGATGGGAAGAAAGGGAGAAAAGCAATCTCTTGTTTGGAATCTCAGCAGTACGTTCTAGGTGAACACAGTATAAAGACCCTACATGGGGGGCGGGGTCAGAGAGTGCTGCTGTCTCGTGGCATGGAGAAGCTAAAATCCTTCCCTTTTTTTGGTCTTCATTGAAACGGGAGGCCCCAGGAGTGTTATGGGCACAGAGGTGGCCTAATTGGGTCCAGATTCGCATGCAGTAGGTATGTGGAAGATGAAATGAACATGAGAGAGACCAGAAGCTGGAACACCACCTGGAGACTGTGATGTCACTTTGTGGTTTTCCCCAGGGCAGAGAGGAGCTTTGGAAAATGAACTCAAACTATATTCTGAAGGTACAACATAAAGGACTAAGAGACGGAAAGTACAAGGAATGGCCAACTGTGAGGAGCCAGAAGTATGGAAATTTAAGGACGTTCACACAAGGAGTCCGAATTGGACAAGCACTCCAGTTCTGAGAGCAGTGAGTGACAACTGGATGACGACTTCAGTTGTTGGGAGCATAAGAATGCATCCCTTGAAATTAAGGGCATTTCTCCCTGTACTAAGCTTCTCCCTTGGCCTCATGCCGGTCTTCATTCTCTTGCTTTCATGGAAGCCTGGTGTTTGAGTTCTAGCTGTGTTGATGGTCGTGGTCGTGAAGCACCTGCTAAAGTTCTCAGTGCTTATTTTAGGACTTCTCTTTCAGAATTTTATGTACTTATTTGTAGTACTGGGGATTGAGCCGAAGGTCTTAACCTAGTCTGCCGCCCGCCGAGCTGCATCTGTACAATCCCTTGTATTTTGAGCAGCATCTCATTATGTAGTCCAGGCTGGCTGCCACCTCCTCGTTGCTGGGATTACCTGTGTGCGCCACTACACCTGGCTTAGCTTTTTAAAAGTTTTATTTGTGATGTATTTATTTGGTAAGAGTAGTATTTTGATACATGCATACAGTGTGAGTTCATGGCGTCCATCAACTTATTTGCCATTTATTTTTGTGTGTTGATAACATTGGAAGTGTCCTCTACTCTAACATTGTACTTTGAGGTATATAATAAACATAATTGACTACAGCCACTCTACTGTTCTGTAGACCAAGCTTATTCTTATTATCTAACTATAATTTTATATTGCTTAGAATAAGATTGTTTCTAATTTTTATTTCAAAAAGCATAACAGTGAAGTTATTACTGAAAATGGGATTTAAGAATTAAATGTGTTAGTTATGTGAAAACATATTATGGAGCTTAGTGTTGAAAAATTCCATCAAAGTCCACTGACTGACTTAGTTTTGACCGTAGAGGGAGTTTTGCTTCAGGATGAAAAGAAGCAGTTTTCTGTATTTGAAATAATACTGGTGGTTATCAAATTGAAAGTAGTTTTTCAAGGAAGGATTCAGAAGGCTGTTAGTACTAATATAGTTAAGCATGGTTTATGGTAATGAACATGTATTCTGTTTTTATGGTTTGTGTACTCCATTAGAATCAAGTCAGAATCAAGAAGTAAGGACTCAGAGCTTAAATAGACCTGCTTTCCAGTAAAGTCAATTGATTAATACTAAGTTATTCACAGATAATTTGAATGTCAGGCAAGATAATTGGCATTGATAATATTATACAAAGTAAGGTATATGTAATTCTTGTTTTTGTAAGTATAGAATTCATAAGAGAGGAGAAATCTCAAAGAAGTATTACCAAGGAGAATGCCATGGTTTGTGTCAGTTTCATTAGTAAGCGTTGCAGCCTCAGACACCTGCAGCACACGCAGAACAGGAGTGCATGGCAGCCGTTAAGGCTTTAGGGAGCGGAAGTGGTGAAGATGAAGTGGCTGCATAGTGTGTGCGCTGGGAAGTGATGGGACAAGGCTCCCTGTTTATTTAGAAACTTGAAGTATTGCAGCTAAAAACCTTTCAATAAATATTATTTTTTAAAATATGTATTTATTTATTATGTATACAGTATTCTGTCTGTGTGCATGTCTGCAGGCCAGAAGAGGGCACTAGACCTCTTTAC
>LOEQ01002722.1:118250-128266 GCA_001685075.1 Bramus lutescens
TTTTAAACCTTTTGGGAAGATCATTGTTACTACAGCTCCCTCTTGTGTTACATGTAGGTATTGTAAGAGAACTATAGGTGTGTGTGGTGATTGCAGGAGCTGTGGGCTTGATAAACCATGCATATACAATTTTAGGTGTTAAATCATTTGAAATAATATTAAGTGAAGTCATCAAATAAATGTTTTGGGAAAAAGTTATTGAAAATTCTATACTGACTTTATAGAAAGCAAAGTTGAAAAATATGTAATTTCGAGATTATATTGGTCCTGCACCTATGCCCATACTGGCAACACCAAGTGAATTGAGTGGCTATCAAAAAAGTCAAATAAAAAAAGAGCACACGAAGTTGTGAGGGGAGGGAGTGGGCATTGGATTTGATTCAGACATAGTATACGCATATATGAATATTAAATATTATATGCATATATGAATATTAAGCATTAAATATATGCATATATGAATATTAAATATAAATTTACCTGTTTTCTGGGTTTGTTTGACAAATCACCTATGCCTGCTAGTCACGTTGCTTTCAAAATTGTGCATACCACTTTACTGACTGCATTTGGGGCTGAAACTGAGTCCCAATCCAACATTTCTCCTAATTCTCATCTGGTGTTGGAGGGAACAAGGGTTGGATGTGAGCAGACAGCCTTGCCTGACAGCTCTGATGTCTCCTGTCTCACTGCTGTGGGAGAGCTCTTTCCTTTTTCTGAGTCTGAGCTAGGGAGTTATTATTACTTCTTGTGTCTTTTAAAAGAACTGAACCTCAGTTTTATCCATAACCTTATGAGAAGGTTTATATTCTGTCAGTCTCAGGCCGTCCATTAATCTCTGGGGTCGTATTCCTTTTCTTCCATTTGAAGGCTGGCTGTGAACAACTGGACAGTTTCAACAGCTGTGGCTGGCTGTGAACAACTGGACAGTTTCAACAGCTGTGGCTGGCTGTATTTTTTTTTTTTTACTTTACTAGTTTTATTAAACATGTATTCTGAGGTGGATACTTAGAAGGGATCCAAAAGGACTAATGTGGTCATCTGTAACTATAATGTATAGAATGAATAGTAACTAGAACTAATCTTAATATTTGGAATAAATTATATTTTTCTATTATAGAATAACAGATACCATTGGACCAACAGAAACCTCAATTGCACCAAGACAAAGACCAAAGGCCAATTCCACTACTGCCACTTCTAGTGTGCTGGCCATTCAGAGTTCAGCTACGCCTGTTAAAGTTCCTGCTCCTGGTGAATTCAATAACCACAAGCCAAAAGGTAATTAGCCTATGCAATTCTGATCTCTCCATGGTATGGATAAACGTGATATGGTTTGATTCCTAAAGCGTAGAACACACGCTTTAAGAAATGGGGCTTGATAAGTGGTTCAGTCGGTAAAGTACTTGCCATGCAGGCATGCAGACCTGAGCTTAGATCCCAGCACCGCAGTACAACAGATGAGCATGGCACTGTGCCCCTGTAACTACAGTGTGGGGCACACAGATGCGCGGGACCATGGTGGGCGGGTTAGGGGCTAGAGACAGGCTGGTCGTAGGTTTGCTAGCTAGCCAATCTGACTGAAATGAGAGGCCTAGATTTAGTGAGAGACTCTGTATCAGAAGATAAAAAAGGTGGGAAAATGACTGCAGAAGACACTGAACCCCTCTTTGACCTCTACATATGTGTGAGCACACCTACATAGACAAGTGTACACAGGCATACATATCCTGCCCCCTACAAGAACCTGTCTATTGATGTCTAATAAGCTGGACTACAGACTACTGTGTTCTAAAGTTTTAAAGGTAAAGTTACTAGTAATTTAAATATATATATATATCAGTTTGTTTTGATATATAATAGAAGCTCATCTTTTGAATCATCAGCTAGTGGGTTTGAGTGTGGCAGTAACAAGTGTCGGAGATCCTGTGTTATATTGGATGGGAAGTAGCTTACCTTCCATAGGGGCATAAGGCTCTAGAGCCTTGGTGAAGGAACCATATGGATACCACAGCATAAGCACTGTTCTTACTTGATTTTGAGAAATTGTTTTTATAATCTTAAATGCATTATGGTAAGTGTAATACCTAAAAATGTTCCCACAGGGAACTGTCATTTTGACAGAGTAAATTTAATTTCTAAAGATGTCAAAGATGTAATCTGCAGAATCACCTTCTACAAACCCTGATTTGTGTAATTTTTCCCAACAAATCTGTTTTGTTTTAATGTTGAAATGTTTTTATTACTGATACTGTAGTGGGTAAGATCACATATTTTGACTCATGAATGTAATTTGAGTTACATTTCTCCCATTTTTAAAACATATCTAATAAAATATGAGTACCTATCTAATAGTATTCCTGAGAAGTTTAAATGACGGCTTACTGTAAGGTCCGGTCCAGTGATGCTATGAAATGTTGACTGTTATTTGCTATTATTAAGTCTGGCTCAGAGAAAGGATGTTTATCTTCGCATTACCTGGCATATTGCTGCAGTGAGTTTGTGCTATTCAAGTAACATCAACTGGAATATTAATTCCATGGGGGAAAAAAGGTGATGACATTTTGTCTATAATTTCCATTTCATTTAGGAATTATTTTCTGTGTGTGAGTGTTTGGCTGCATTGTTTGTTTGTGTACCATGTGTTTACCTGGTGGTGGTGGAGGACAGGAAAGGGCATCAGATGCCTTGAAACTGGAGTTACAGACAGTTGTGAGCCACCATGTGTGTGTGGTGGGAACTGACTTATCTTGTGATATCTCACTCCCTTACTTTTAACTGTGGGCAAGTATTCAGGCATGTGGAAAATTCCATCTCAGATAGACATTTGGTGTTCTCTCTTTCTTGCCTTCCCTGGTTGGACATCTTCCTAGTCTTGGTTTGTTATGTGTCACTGCCCGTCAGTCAGAGACTGCTAGGAGCACGCTTGCAAGGCACTAGGTGTGCTGTCATTAAAGTGTGAGCATCCCTGAGCTGTCTCAGTGACAGTGTTTGAAAGGACTTTTAAAGGATTTGGGTTTGGTGACCGTTTCTTTTCCTGTTGCTGTGATAAAGTACCCTGGCAAGAGCAGTGTAAGGGAGAAAGGTTCTTTGTTTTTCCTTCACAGTTCATCATGGTGGGGGAAAACATGGCAGCAGCCAGGGGAGGCGTGGTGGCAGGAGTAGAAGGCTTAGTGGTCACATTGCATGTGCACTCAGAAAACAGCGGGTGAACAGAGGAGGGGCCAGCATATAAAACCCCGAGGACCTGCTTCCAGTGGCCTACACTTGCAGTAAGGCTCCATCTCCTCAGGGTCCTGCATCTTCCTAAAGAACCCAGTGCTCAATTGCAGGAGCCTGTGGGAGAGCATGTCAGGTACTCGAGCCACAGCAGCCGTGTGGTGATCGTTCACAGAGTCCTTAGGGGTCTGTCGGGAAACATAATGGGACATGTTATGGATCTTACCAGGGGTGGTGAATGCGCATGACTAAGAAGTCACAGTCAACCTCGAGGTGGGGTAGGATGCTGGGTCCCTTGTGCTTTGGACGGTCTACATGTTCTCATTCCTTCAGACACACTCACACGCGGTTTTGTTGTCCTGTGTGTCACAGGCCTGCTCTGCTTTGCTCAGAGTTACTCAGCTGGTGAGCTGGCTTAGCTAGGGTGCAGACTTGACCTGATGGGAGGGCTGCGTTTCTTGCCTTAGCACGCCTGCTCCCAGCTTAAGGTGGAAAAATTGTAGGTTTTATATGTATGTGCTTACTTTTTAAATATTTCTTTCTTCTTTAGAAATTAGAGTAAAATATTATATGTTACAGAAATACTGACATAAAAAGTATAAAAATTTTCAATTTTCTTGTTCAGTTAAATAGCAGTGTACTGTGTACCCTCATAGCTGTTTTAGTATAAATAATCAATTTGGTAATCTGAACATAGTGTAAATTAATATTAATATAGCTATATAATTCATATAGATAATTTGTGTCATATAACATGTTCCTTTGCTATTTCCTTCTTTCCCTTTAAGATGTTTTTGAAAACTTATGTCAGTATATATCTGTTGTGTAATTTTTAATTGACTCCCTGTCACAGGTATACCATGAATTTTATAAGCACTTAAGCTAGTTCCAGTGTGGAAGGCTAGTGTGGTGTGAACTGCTGCACAGTTGGTTGCTGATTTTCATGCCAGTGCAATTGTCTGAGGAGTAAGCTAAGTAATTGGGGGCTGGAGAGATGACTCACTGATTAAAAGCCTTTGCTGTTCTTCTAGTGAACTCCCATTTGGTTCCTAGCACAAACATGAGGCTTCTCAAAACTGCCTGTAACACCAGCTCCAAGAGATCTGAACCCTCTTCTGATGTCCAAGGACACCTGCATGCCCATGACAGGGACACACATAGACACATAGCTAACATAAATAAAATAACATTTAAAAAGAGGCGTATTTATTTAAAATTTGTGAATAGGCAAATTCAGCTCACAGACTCCAGGAACTTACAGCACCAGCCACAATGTATTCCTGTCTTTGCAACATTGGATAGGAAAGTTTTTAAAAATGCTTGCCCAATGATTGGCGAGATAATTTTTCCCAATAGATTATGTTCTTACCCAGTGTTTTTTATTTTAAAAACTTGGGTACAAATTATTATGGCTTGAATATAAACACATATGAAATATTATATTTGTTACCCACTCTCTGCCTTCCCTCTCTGTCTCCCTACTGACTCTCTTCCTCCCCCCAAACCCACTTTTATGTCACATACACTCTGTTTCCCCCCTTAGCTCTCCTCCCTGACCCCTTTTTGTATTTCTATTGTGTGTGTGTATGTGTGTGTGTTTGTGTTTGTGTATCTGTCTGGCTGTCGGGATTCTGTGTATGAAAGTTATCTTTCTGAGCTGACTTATTTTATTAGCACAGTCCTCTCTAGTTCCATTCATTTTTGTGAAAGTGCCCTAGTTCAGTTCTTCTTTACAAATGAATAAAATTCCATTGTTTATGTCAACTACTATATTTTCTTTTCCCATTTGTCTGTTAATGGACATCTAGACTGTTTCCACATCTTGGCTATTGTGCACTGTACAACATAAAACATAGATGTACAAGTATTTCTGTCAAAAGAACTCTTCAAGTGTATACCCAGGACTGATATAGCTAGATCAGCGGTAGTTGTTATTTTTTATAGTTATATTTTTGTGTATGTGTTCATATGTACCCATTCATGTATACATATGCACATGTGTGCATTTATGGGGAAATCGGAGATCGACATCCAGTCTTTCTCAGTTGCTGCCCTTCTTTTCCCTCTTTTTTTTTAATGTGTT
This sequence comes from Bramus lutescens, assembly GCA_001685075.1. Classification (NCBI taxonomy): domain Eukaryota; kingdom Metazoa; phylum Chordata; class Mammalia; order Rodentia; family Cricetidae; genus Bramus; species Bramus lutescens. The sequence goes on from LOEQ01002722.1 coordinate 123,550, forward strand.
GTGTGTGTGTGCTCACGCATATGTATGCGTGCAGATACATACACTTGTGTGCATGCATGTAGATGCCAGAGAAAGGTGTTGGACATCCTGTGTTCTTTTGAGAAGCTAGGCTGGTAGCCAGAAGCCCCAGTGACCCTTCTGCCACACCTGGCAGCAGGAGTGCACAGCCGCATCCTGATTGTTGATGTGGTTGCTGGGATCCCGATTCCTAATGCTTGTGCAGCAAGTGCTTTTACCCCTGGTTCTTTCTGCACCTGACCCTACATGCCTTCTTTTTTGAGGCACATTTTCTCATTGAACCTGGAGCTCATTGATTTGGCTAGACTGACTGACTAAAAAGTCCCAGATACTCTCCTGTCTCGCTTTCCCCAGCGCTGGGATTGCAGGCTTGCACTGCTGTGCTTGGCTTTTGTACATGGGTGCTGGCGGTCAGATTTGCCCTTCTGCTTGTGAGGTAAGCTTCTCACTGACCAGGCCATCTCCTCAACCACATTTGTAGTGAGTACTCCAGTGTATATTCATACTAGTGTACATGAAGGTACCACTCTCCAACCAGCACAGTGTATATTCACACTAGCGTACATGAAGGTACCACTCTCCAACCAGCACAGTGTATATTCACACTAGTGTACATGAAGGTACCACTGTCCAGCCAGCACAGTGTATATTCACACTAGTGTACATGAAGGTACCACTCTCCAACCAGCACAGTGTGTATTCACACTAGTGTACATGAAGGTACCACTCTCCAACCAGCACAGTGTATATTCACACTAGCGTACATGAAGGTACCACTCTCCAACCAGCACAGTGTATATTCACACTAGTGTACATGAAGGTACCACTGTCCAGCCAGCACAGTGTATATTCACACTAGTGTACATGAAGGTACCACTCTCCAACCAGCACAGTGTGTATTCACACTAGTGTACATGAAGGTACCACTGTCCAACCAGCACTCGTCATTTTCTTCCTTTACATTGGCCATTGTCACTGTGGCCTAAACGGAATTCTGGTGCTGTGCTTACTTGTATTTCCTGGATGGACTGGGATGATGAACACTTCTCAGGTGTTTTATTGCCCACTGGTGTTGCTTTCTTTGAGAGCTGTTCACTCAGTTCATTGGGCACTTTCTCGATTGGATGGGGTTTGGTCCTTAAGTTTTGGAGTTCTTTATAGATTCTAGATATGTGAATTCCTTGTTAGTGTAAAAATTTTCTCTGTGTTTAGGTAGTATCTTCCTTCTGTGCTGCAGAACAACCTTTTGTTTCCATGCAAATCTGTTTGTCATTTCTCAGGGTGATTGCTGTACTGTTAGAGTTTTTTTCTCCTTGATTCTGTCCCTCCCTCCAATTTATTTATGTTAATTTTATGTGTGTAGGTGCTTTTTTATGTGCATGCATGTCTGTGCTTGTGTGCATGGATATGCTTGTGGAGACCTGAAGGGGATCAGATCCCCTGAGACTGGAATCTTAGATGGTTGTGAGCCATTACATGGGTATTGGGAATCCAACCCAGGTCTTCTGGAACTGAGCTGGTGCTTTGTCATTGAGCTTTCTCTCTAGCCCTTGCCGGTGTCTGTATCCTAAAGTGTTCTCTTTACCTTTCTCTGATGGTTTCAGAGTATGACGTTTACATTGTCTTTGACCCATTTGGAATAGATTTTTGTTGAGGCGAAAGATGTGATTTTATTCTACACTTGGACGTCCAGTTCTGTTCTACACTTGGACATCTAGTTGTTCTCCCAGCACCATTTGTTTGAAGAATATTCCTTTTCCTGCCCCGTTCCATGTATGTTTTTGACACCTTTATTCAAGATTAGGTGGCTGTAGCCATGCGGTTTATTTCTGGGTCCTCTCTTGTATTTCATTGATCTTCATGCTTGTCTGTGTTCCTATGGATCTGTTGTGTAGTTTGAGATGCGATATTGTTAGTTTCCAGCATTGCTCTTTCTGCTTGGGTTTGCTTTGTCTGATCAGGGTTTGTGCATCCTTTTAAATTTTAAGATTTCCTTTTTTGTTTGATTAGAAATACAGTTGGAATTTTAATGGGGTTCCACTCAATCTGCAGTTTATCTTGAGTAGTGTAGGCATTTTCAGTTGAATTCCTTTAGTGTCCTCTTCTATTTCTGTCTTCTGTGTTTTATACAAGTCTCACATCTCTTTAGTTACTTTTCTTTCTAGCTATTTCTAAAATGGCTTTTTAGAATGTAATTTTAATTCTGATTTCTTTCTCAGAAGATCTGTCAGTGGTACGTAGAAAGGTTTCTGCATGTTGGTTTTTCTTTTTCATTTTCTAACTTGACTGATGTTACTTATATAAGATCTAAGGATTTTTGGGTGGAGTCTTGAGGGTTTCTGGTATGTATGGTTATTTCATTTGTAAACACGAATGATTACTTGCTAAGAGCAAAGCTTTCCTTTTGACTTATAGTTTTAGAGGTTCCTGTTAATGACATATGGACCAGTTGCTTTCAGGTCTCTGTTGGCAGGAAGCACAAGGTTAATTGTTAATTGTTAATGTAATTTTAATTCTAATTAAGAGGAAGTAGGTTCTACAATCTCCCTGAAGGGCACATCTCAGGTGGACTGAGATCCTCCTATTGACTCCCATCCTAAAGGCTGCACCCTCTCCCTTTCCCAGTAATGTCTCCTGGGGAACCCACACAATACCTGGTCCTTCGGGGGTCCATTAAATAGCCAGACTGTAGCAGTTGTGTATAAATTTAATGTAAATCTTTGGGAGTGAAAACAGTCATTACACTGTATTAGTATATTTACTTTACTCCTCTTTGTAGCACGAATTCTAATTGTTCTCAACAATAAAAACCTGCAGTCAGATATTAGGGGGTGAAAGCTGAGAGATCAGAGAAACAGAGCAGTTAGCCACTAGAGTTCCTGTCTCTACCAGTGCTCATACCAAAGGGGCAGTCTTGTGTCTGCATCTTCAGACTGCAACTAAGCTCTTGTCCTCTCCTGCCTTACATTCTTCTCTCTGCCCAGTCATATTCCTTTCTGTCTCTACCTCCTTAGTGCTGAGATTATAGGAGTGTGACTCCCATGTAGTGGGATTAAAGGTGTGAGCTAACACCACCTAGCCATGTTTGAGACTGGATCAATCTAATGTAGCTGAGGGTGGCCTTGAATTTACAGAGATCCATCTGCCTGGCTTCTAGGGCTAACTAGTGTCCTAGCTCTGTGCTCTGATCTTCAGGCAGGCTTTATTTTTTGATCAGAAACAAAATATCACCACACCTTTTCGATATTGCATAGACCTTTTCAGCTGCTTTTCAAAGGTGATTTCATAGGGTGAATTTTGTAGAAATTGTAACTAAATGTCCATTGATGAGATGATACCAATAGATTGAGTATAATAAGAATTTAGTGGGTATGTTTGGTATAAAAAGTCTCCCTGATTCTAACAGATTAATAAGGTATCACTACTTCTCTGGTCTCTGATTAAAAAACAGCTATGTGGTAATTGTAATTAACTTGAACTGAATCTACACCCCACCCCACCCCCACCCCCCCGGACAGGGTTTCTCTGTGTAGCCCTATCTGTCTTGGAATTCGCTCTATAGACCAGGATGGCCTTTATTGCAAGAGATCCCCCTACCTCTGCCTCCTGAGTACTGGAATTAAAGATTCGGCCAAGAGTCCCATGGGAAACCCTAAACAACCTAGTTGGTTGCCAAGACTATAGATTGCTCTTCACAAACTGATGGCAAAGCCCTGTTGTTGAAGACAACACCTGTACAGCTCACTGGATATGGGGAAATTGAGCTAGTGCCCACGTAGAACCTTCATCCCTGCATGCTAGTGTCTTTGGTATAGGAAGGTATTCTTAGGTCTACCAAAAGAAAACTGTAAACACCAACCCTGTCACAAATCCTTTGATCTACAATGGTGTCCTGCTTGCAGGATATGCTGGGACAGTGATGGCACAAAGCTTGTAAAGTAACCAGCCAATATCTGATTTGACTTAGAGCCCACCCCACGAGATGGGTGGACCCCATACCCAACACTGCCTGGGTGACCAAGAACCTGACAACCAGATGGCTCAGGGCAAAACCAAATAGTACTGGTCTACGAAAAGAACCTAGCAATAAAGTGATTCCTGTTGACATTCTGCTATGCTCATAGATGAGTGCTTTGCTCAGCCATCAGCAGAGAAGCTTCCTCCTTCAGCAGATGGAAAACATACAGAGACTCACAGCTGGGCATTGTGTCGAGAGTGAGGAACCTTGGAAGACTCAGCCCTAAATGGGATGTTTCCGTCAAATCCTTTCCATAGGGCTCTGGGAACCCTGTGGAAGAGGGGCAGAAAGAGTGTAGGAGTCAAATGGGGTGAACACCAAGGAAACAAGGCCTTTTAAATAAGCATAATCAAAGCACATACGAACTCACAGAGACTGAAGCAGCATGCATAGTGTCCGCACAGGTCTGCAGCGGTGGAGCCATAGAGTGGAAAGGAGAAGTGGGCACAGGCTCCATCTTTAACACAGACACTCTCTCTAATTTATAACCACTTGGAAATGAAAACGTACTTTTCCCAAGGGAGTCTAACTGGGGAAACAGACTGTTCTTAAGGGTCAGCCAGCCCCATGCCTGGCAGCAGATATCCAACAGAAAATGAACTCAGTAGCATCTTGGAGGTTCCTTGTCTCACAGTGCCATTTCAGGGCTTTCCCTTTTCCCCCTACACACACACACACACA
>LOEQ01002722.1:138078-173001 GCA_001685075.1 Bramus lutescens
TATTAACCAATGAAAGTAACACATAGACAGATGACCCTCCTACATCAGATTACAGCTTTTGTCTGTCCATCCTGTACCCCAGGTCTCATTTTCTGAGAGTTTTTCAATTGTTTCGTCATCCTTTTCTTTCATTTTCCTTTCTCTTTCAACTAGGTCAGTTGCTGAGAAGGAGGCAGTCCCACACTTTACAAATGAGAAGACTGTCAGTCACCCACCTGATATGTCGGGCTGGAATCCTTTTGGAGAAGACAACTTCTCCAAGTTAACCGAAGAGGAGCTGCTGGACCGAGAGTTCGACCTTCTCAGATCAAGTAAGGGACACTTGAAGGCTTATTTTGCTTCCCAGTAGAGTAACAGCTCTGTAACTCGGCAAGGCCAAAGATGGTTTCCAGGTGGTGCGGACAATTGTTTCTGTGCACTTGAGGGAAAGAAAATTCAGGTCACTTTCTTTCATATACTCGTAAACTGTGTTGTGCCGCACATTTAGAAATTAGTTGCTTGGTAGTAGCTAATAAACTCAAGATTGCTGTTATCCTAACCCTTAAAAACTACTGTCTATGAATGTGAAATTCATAATACCTTCACAACATGGGACATTGATGTTTCAAGTAGAGGACGTTGTCAATTCCCACCTTCCTGACGGCTTTGCAGCTCTCTGTTGCACACTCAGGAGAAGACATGGTGGATCTGGGACACCCTTGAGAATGCTCGAGAAAACATGGGCTACATTATGCTGATGCTGTGTCATGTCCTTTTAATGAGTGGTGACGTAAAGGGGTTGCTTTGTTGTCCTGTTATGGCCAAAGCTAAATAAATTCTTTTCCACTTTAAATCTCATATCTCAATGTTGTCACTTGGAATCGTTACCTTTTCTCAAACTACCTAATATTTATGTCAAGACTTGCCTCATGTATTTTAGAAGTGATCTTTTTTGGAAGAATGGGTGTTCTGAAGAGGTCTGGAGAATAAGGGGAAGGAGCTCATTTTGTGGGAAATGTAGGTGATTCTCTAGTGTCTGAGGCTTGTGTATGTATATATGTATATATATGTATACATATATGTGTATGCGATTATATACACCTATATGCACAATGTGTTTCCATGTTTTGCATATGAAGAGAAGGGTCCAATAAATAGCTCCCAGTTTCTATTCTGTTTTATATAGATAACTAGCTTTATAAACACATTTAGTAAATGAAATGCTTTGTCTGAATTAGTATGTATTTTATGTAAAATTCACAGATGGCCTGCATTCAAGTAAGGGATTCCTGTAAGGCATTCATGTTTGGCATCTAATCTAAATTTGTATTTTGTATATTGGTGATTAAATATGGATATAAAAATGAATTTTAAGCCCCTGGTATACATTTGTTAACTTTGATAAAACCAATCTTACCTCATATTAAAAAAATGTTTTAAATCAACATTTTTGTTTGGCATTTTTCCTGGAGTTTATTTTAAGTAGCCCCAAAAGCACGGCTCTGAAAAAAAGATGTAAATGATCTCTTGAAGAACAGTAAAAGGGAGACGCAGGAGGTCATAAAGTAGGTGTCATTTGGAGGGTTATTTTAGTGTAGAGAGAGAGAGAGAGAGAGAGAGAGAGACTCTCTCTGTGTGTGTGTGTAAATGCCTGTGGCAGCCTGAGGAGTCATCTTTGGTCCCTCTTCACTTTATTCTTTGAGGGACAGTCTCCAATGAACCCACAAATAAAATCTATGGTTTATCTAATCACCTTGTCTGGAATCTCCTGTCTGCCTGCTGAACACTGGAGTTGGAGGTGGCCACAGTGCCTTCCTGGCATCCACCCTGAGGATATGGAGTCTCCTCACGTTGGTGCAGCAAGTATGTTAGCTGAGCCATCTCCCCAGCCGAGCATTAATTTAGGAGCACATGCTTCCTCCCAGTTTTAATGTGCTCTGAAAAGGGTCTGCCAATTAAATATTTTCTGTTTTCTGAGTTTAAAAAAATCACTAAATCTTTAAAAAGGTCCAGCACCAGGTAAAGGATTTTATTATTTCTTTGTCTTATAAAATGTGGTATTTATTTGGTATAGGCAGGAACTGTATGTGAACATGACTGCATGTATAATTTTGTCTTTTAACATTTTGTAACAACTGTTTTCAAGTTTGAAGATAGGAAGCGTCTATGACTGACATACACTTGTGTGCCTGTTTTCAGAGGCAGCTCAGACTGCACTAGAAGATGCCAGGTCTCAAAGGAAAGTCCAGAGGTCAGGCTGGGAGCAACCACTGTCCTTTGCAAACTACCCAGTGGCTTTGAGCAGTGGGTACCACCACCACAGGGCTTCTCTTACTTCAGCACATAGGATCAGCAAGCTTACCAGACTAGAGGCCCAGTGAAGCCACTTGGCTGCCTCCAGTCCCACCCTGCCTCCTTCTGAGCTGGGATACATGGGACAGGGTTGTTAGGGGCACTAAATGAAGTAATTGTTTTGGCACAGAGAATAAGAGCAATCCCCCAATCTTAAGGTATTGAAATTAAATCACTAGATATCATGGTAAATTAAAAATCAAATCAGAGTCAAGAGCACACAATGCCAACTGCATCTAGATGGGGCAATGGCAGCGGGAAGCAGGTGGAAAACATTAACACTGAGTGAGCGGGCTGAAGTTCAAAGAGGAGTAGTGGGCCTTCTGAAGTTTAGAGATCGACCGTCATGGGCAGAATGCGTGGACTCAGGCGTGGTTCTTTCCATAGCTTTCCTTAGCTGTAATGGTTATCATTGATGTTTATTTAGGGACAGCGGTAGTGTATCCAATATTTGATCTGTATGCTAGAATTTAAGTCATTCTTATAGGCAAGGGCTTCTTCTAGAACCTTTATGCAGTGAGAGTTGGTGACTGTTCATTAGTGCTTGGTTCTTCCGTCCCCAACAACTTTTCCAAAATGAAGAAATAATTTACTTGAAACACCACAGAGTTTGTTTGTACCGTCGTTTCTTGAGAAGCACACCTAATTACTAACAGTTACCCAGATTGTTTGCAAAATCAAATGTGTTTGGTTGATGAAATAAATGCTTTCTGGGAAGAGACCGCCATCTTCCTGTGACTCTTGAGAACACACTGCCCCTGGAAGTGGTAGATTGGCTGCAGTATGACCATTCGAGATTTTCCTATGAAGGCTGTTTGTTTACTAGGAAAAAGATAATGTCATCTAAAAAAAATATATATATATATGACTTGTGTGTTTCATATAGGAAGTAATTTTAAAGTCATAGCATCATTTTTGAGATATTAAAACAAAATATTAGTAATGGATAAAAGTTTTAGTGATCTTTAGGAAAACCATTGATTACCTATAACAGGCATTTAACACATAAAAGAAACTATTGTTGCTTTAACTTTTAGTGTAAATGAGTGTAATTTATGGCTCAAAATCTTTTACTGGCTCTTTCTTAATATTAATACGTTAAACCAAGATTAAGCATTAGTAATAAAGTTTGTCTCAGTGATTAAGTTAAGCTTGCTGTTGTCATTGTCTTTTTACTGAAGCATCCAGATTTAGTTTGTAAGCCTCAAGAATCTATATGCCATGTTGTTTAATATGTTAAACAGTAATTTGGGGCTGGAGAGATGGCTCAGAGGTTAAGAGCATTGCCTGCTCTCNGCCTTCAGGCATACACGCAGACAAAATATTGTATACATAATAAATAAATAAATATAAAAAAACAGTAATTTAATATGTTAAGCAGTAAACTGGGGAAAATACTTGTAACTGTTAATTAAGAACAATGGGAGGTTCATTTGTGGACAAATAGATTTACTGTTTTCTGTTTAAAATTTCATCCAAAATGACTAAGAGGAATAACAGAAACCTGAAGACTGGTTGCTTTGCAGTTTTACTGAGTATGTTGTGTAGTTTTGAAGACACAATAAAATGGTTGTAAATGTCAGGCTCTCTAATTAGTTTATGATAAAATACCCACAACCACCCTTTCCTAATGCACATCCAGACCTTCCACCGTGGTCCAGGCACATTAGACTGGCCCTAAAGTCTCGATGAATACAGTTTCTTACAGCCCGATTTGTTAACCTTTAGTTTTTGTTTGAAGCCATTATCCATCTAACCTGCATACTTAAAATACTTCCTCGAGTATTTGGATTATGTGCTGGTGTATGGAAAGTACTTGGTTTTCAGAATTTTAAAATCCTGTGTTTTCATCATCTATATCAATGAAGCACGAGAGAAAGAATCGTCTTTACTTGCCAACACAATTCTTTTGTAAGGCATGATGAGGTAAATTTCTTGCATCAAATTCAGGCCTTGTTCTAATTGAGAGAAAATCATTCATTTGAAACCAGGTCTTTAAAATGTAGCTCCACATTGAAAATTTTGTTTTTATTTCTATGTAATTGATTGTATAATAAGTTAATGTATATTTGTTTTGTATTCTGTGTTCTGAGACCCAAATTATGTGAATTTTAGAAACCTTACATGATTTTTAAAAGCTATTCTGTTAAAAATTGATTCTGTGTTTTGTGGAACAATGGTGATTCATTTTGTTATAAATGTATTCTGACTTATGTTTGAAATAATCAAGTAAATGAGTTTTGTATAACAGCATCTTCCATATTTTCCCTCATGGAGACCCTGTGTATAACGACTAGCCCTCTCCCACATGAAGTCTGTTTCTTTGCTATAATTGCACAGTTCTGTATGCATTTGCCACAGTTTACTTGATTGCTGAAAATAATCTGCCGACTGCAAAAGGATTCAAAGAGTGTAGTAGTGATGTTGCACTTTCATAATCTGGGGGCCATTGTTATGGTCGTGTTTTGTAAATTTAGAGAATGTATTACATTGGAGGCTCCCAAGTTCACATTTCATATTCTGATGCCTAGGCCTGGGTAACGGGAAGTAGCTGCTGTGTTAGACTCCCAACAGAGTGCTGATGTTTAAGGCTGTTCCTAATTAATGTTTAAGTCCCTACATGTTGTCTGGATTTCAGGAATGTCTTTCTTAGATAACCACTACTGTGCTGTGGCTGTCACTTGCGTTCACCTCTTTTGCACTCTGCTTCCTTTGTCCGTGCTGTTATTTGGTGGAATCTGGAGGGCATATAGAAGACAGGACTCTAGGAGGACTTTGATACAGTGCATAGTCTCCAGTTTATAGTTACCTCAAAAGACGGCTAGGGCTGTCTGTCCTTCCTTTGCCTTAATTGCTTCCCACCACAGTGAATTGGGACCCCTTCATCCCTCAATAGTAGGTTGTGAAAATGTGAATCAAGGCCCACTACGTTGATTCTTAGAATGTCAGTTCTCTTGGCCACTTCCTCCCTATTCTCTGTCCCTTAAAGTTTAATTGAAAACAAGCTAGCATGAACTTGAATTTGAGGTTTTGTTTTGTTTTAATGGCTATGGGACAAAGGTCTACTTGGAATGCCTAAAGTCTCTTTCATGAAAAGTTTCAAATAATATAATTTTGATTGCTGAGAATCAGGAAAGAGACTATAAAAAAAGTCAGGAAGTTCTTAGTTGGTGTGTAAGTACCCCAGTGCAGAGAGCTTAAGTGCAGGGGAATAAAGCCACGGCCAGGGAGTGGAGAGAGCAAATTCCTTCTCACCTGTGATGTCTCCGTCCCCGGCCCTGATAGGTCTGTTCACACCCTGTACCTAGCAGGCACTCTTTGTCACTGCCCACCCCCTTATTCTTTTTCTTCTGTCTGCACTTTTTTCTATAGCTTATTAGTTTCCGACATGCTGTGTCCGTTACTTGCTTATTTCTCATGTAAGCATATGAACTACATGAGGATGGGGCTGTCTTTGTTCGATGTTACATTCCAGTGGCTCAGAACAGTGCTGTGCTTGGTGTGTACTGAATACTCAGGCATTTGTTGGATGAATAAATAAATACACTGTGTGTGTGTGTGTGTACGCATGCGCACGTGCACGCGTGTGTGTGTTAATAATGTACAAAATGTTAGGAAAAGAGACTAATTATGTGAAATAGAAACAATTCTTTCTCTGACTATTGAGAACTAGAATTTACCAATTTTATGAATGATAACCATTTGCAATATTTTTTCTATAGGCTTTTGTTGAAAGTCTGCTGAATATGTCTTTGTAATAAGCAGAGTTTAAACTTAAGTTCACTGTGTTATAAAATGTAGATAGCTAGTATTAAGTAAACCAGACTAACTTATTAGGTAAATTGTGTTTAATGTAACCTAGCCCTGATTTATACTGTTAAACTTGCTTTTGTAGCAGCAGATATGTATTCAACCTCAGAAAACAGCCCCAGTCCTTCTAAGAACGGGGATGTGAAATTATATTTTTCAAAAAGGCGGTTACTTTAATTTTTACTTTGATTTATACTGTGTATCACTTTTCATTTAAACCATCTTTATTTTATTTTATTTTTTCTTTTGTTTGATCTTATTTTTGCAGACAGGCTCGAGGAGAGCGCATCCTCAGATAAGAATCTAGACCCACCCTCTGCTCCACATAGCCATCCTCCGGAAGACCCTTTTGGTTCTGTCCCTTTCATTTCTCATTCAGGCAAGTTACATGTGTGACATCACTGTATCACTGTCCTTGAAATGTGCAAGCACAGCAGCACAGCTGCATTGGTTTAAAGAAGTAAGACGCAGGCCTTAGGTCCAGAAAGCAGAAAAGGGAAATTATGTCAGCTATTAGCCATCTTTGTCTTCCTTAATGTCTGACCTGCAATGTTGTTATTGTATCTTTGCCAACATGGGGAAATGCTGATTCACGTGGTAGAAACATAAGTCTTTTAACCAGTTATTGGGTTCTAGTTTTTAAGAAATGATACATGAAAATATCTCCTATATTTAAAGTACATTTAAAATATTTTTATACTTAACTTTACTTAAAAAGCCTGGTGTTTTCCTAGCATATCCATGCTCTTTTATAGTTGTCTTCATGATTTTGTCTTTGGCACATCACTTTGTTTTAACTACTCTTTCAATATTTATTCTTTTGATTTCAGTTCAGGCATTGAATGCTGAATTATGCAAAATTATCCTAATACTATTACTAATAGTAATTAATACAGAGCACTAATCGGTATTGTTTCTCATTGCTGTTGTGGTTCTTGTTTTATTCTTTGCTGTTACAGAAGGTGGTTTATCTTCAATTTCATGGGTGACATAGCATCTTAACAGGGCCAGGCAGCTAACTTTCTATCTGCTTCATTCGTTCTGTGTGCTTGCTCACACTGCCACAGTCCGTTAGAGTGCATTGCTTTTCTTTAATTGTATTTCAAAAATGTCCCATCAGTCTTCAAGAGTGTGAGGACTCAGTGACTTGAGATCCTGATCCAGAGATCAGTTTCAGGATTAGTTGTTTTGTGCTCTTCCGCGGGCATCTGTCACCCTCCCTAGGTTTGCACATAACCTGTGCAAACCACTTCTGAGGGACCCTGGCAGAATGAGGCTGAAAGTCAGAAATTGGAGGACACTCACCGACTCTTCTATTCTGCACACCCCCTTATTTTCATGTTGACTTAGGGATTTTATAATTAGCAATTTATTCACAAATTGAGCTTGGTTGATGTCATTTTGTTTAACTTTGTGTACATTCTCTGGTAGATTTAAAGCTTTCTGAGGGTTGGAGGCATGACTTGTGATTGATCTTGCCCAGTAACCAACCCAATAATGACTCAGTGGTCATTGTATGAAAACATTATGGCGTCTACCGAAGGCACTCCGAAGTGGCCTCGGTGCTGGGGCAGTCAGGATAAACGCCCTCACTCTAGAACTTGTTGTCCAGCATGAGCGCTGTTAATACTGGAGTGACTTGATTTGGAAACTAAGTAAAGGAGCAAGTGTGCCTGTGACAGAAGGGATTGCCGGGAGAACAATGTTAAGTTCATACTTTTCAGACTCAAAGTTTAATTAAAATAAAAACATCTATAGTAGATATTACCACTGGCTGAGGTATTAGAAAGCTTAGAAATACTTTTATATAATTTTTAGGTAAACATAGGCATGGGGGTTATTCTTTTTCCTCTAGTTGTAGAATGAATGAATCTTCCGAAACTAAAATTAACCTCCCCTTAAACTTTAGGAAATAGTTGTGTGTGGGAGGGAAAAATCTCTAGTGAGAGCAGTGAGCCCTGGAGAATGGACAGGCGCACTAACCATTGTCCTTGAGTCTGCTAGATACAGTTTGAATAGCTCAAATCATACAGAGGGCACTATGTAAAATTAAAACAGTACAATTATGAATCAAAATGCTGTAAAAATTAAGTCTAATACTAATGTATTAGAGGAATTTAAGAGGAACCATTGTCTCAAATCTAATGTTCCTTACATTGGTTTTGTTAGGGAATTGTGCCATTCTTCTGTCTGCCCATCTGTCTGTCCTTCCATCCATTATCTGTTTATCTACCTGTCATATTTGTTATTGCATTGATATGTTGCCCATGCCCAAGGTTGAGATCTTCATCTTGTTTCTGCCTTCCCAATGCTGGGATAGCAAGCATGCATCACTACAAACTATCCTTTATTTTAAAAGAGAAAAATTGTTAGAAACTATTAAAGGATGCTGAGAGCAAGAAGTTGGAAGAGCACACCACTAGTCATCCCGTATCACACGGTCAGCCCTGGCAACATGCTTAGAAGTAACATTGTAGAGATCGAGCAGGTTGTGCTTAGGAATAAATATGTATTTACATATACATGTGTGCATGCAATAACAATGAAAAAGAGACTGAATTTGAAGGCAAGTGGGGAGAGGTAACAGGCTTGTCCACAGGCTATATGGTATGATCATTTTCTCAATTGTGATTCCCTTTTCCAAAATTATTGTAGCTGCCCTAAAACTAGCTAGTACAAGCTTTAAACACTAAGACTTTTAACTGATTTTTAAATTTTATCTTTTTCTAGCCTATTTTATAAAATAATTTTAAAATTTAAAAATTACTAAAATAATTTTTATTTTAATGTTTGACTTGAGATGGCTTAGTGGTTAGGAGTGCTTATTGTTCTCGCAGAAGATTTGAGTTTGGTTCTCATAACTCCAGCTCTAGGGAGAACCAACACATCTGGCCTCCATGGGCTCCTGCACTCAGTGTGCACACACCACACGCAGATGCGTACACATACATGTAATTAAAAATAATATAAATAATGCATATAGTTTAAAATGTCAAATCTAGCAAGAAAGTCTTTCATGACTGATCTTTTCCTTTCCCCTTTTTGTTAAAACTCTCCAGAGATGATTATTTACTTCTGGCATTTTAATATATCATGCTAAATTTTTAATTTTTTGTTTAACTGCCTCCCAGATTGATTTTAGATGGCATGTGTAAGATTTTTATTTTGACACACATGGATTTATACTGTTAGCCCTTTTCATGTGCGTGCATTTGATTGTGCATATACAGTCACATGTGAAATAACAGTGAAGGTTCAAATAAATGACTGCGATCTCCTAATACCCTTTCTGGGGCTGGCAATATAGTATAGCTCAGTAGTAGAGCGTGTACGTATTATGCCTTTGATCTCCTGTACACATGTACACATGCCACATGAAAATAAAATAAAATAAAGTAAAAACAACAACAACAACAACAACAAAACCCCAAAAACATACCCCTCAAAACTTTATGTTAGAATTTGGACATCTTCCTTAATCACTTTCCAACTTCCTCCTTGAGGCAAGGTCCCTCACTGAGCCCAGAGCTCGCCCTTTCTGGCATCCAGCTCGCTCATGGTATCAATGCCCTGTCTCTACCTTCCAGCCTTTGGGATTTCAGGGGACTGCTACGCTCCCCCAACTTTATCTATCTGGACTCTGGGGATCTGAACTTCTCTGGTCCTGCTTCTTGTGTAGCGAGTAGTTTTCCAGCTGTGCCATCTGCCCAGGCTAGGTACAGTTTTGTCTATGTAAAGTTCCCTCATCTCCAAGATTCAACATGCCACAGTCACCCCCTCAGCAACGGTTTCTTGTCGCTGCTGTTAGTTCCTGTGCCTGATGTATTGCTATGATTCTTTGTTGCTGATTATTGCTGAGATTTTTGGGGTTTTGCTTGCTTAGTTTATTATGTACTCTATTAATTCATCTCCATTTGGAATTGGTTGCTTCATGTTGTCATACTCTCTCAGTGGTTTCTTTTGCTTTTTAGTCTTCGTGGAAAATTTTGGATTTCCTGGGGTCTTTTGTTTTTTTTTTTTTGTTTTGTTTCTTTTGTTGTTGTTTTTTTTTTCTGATAAAGCAACTATGGTTTTTTTTTCTGTTTTCTTTCTTTTCTTCATGCATGGCATAAGTAGTCATGAAGCTCATCTGTCTCAGGAAGCATGCTGACACTTGGTTGACAATTTGGGTGAGAAAACAATTCCAAGTTGCATAATTTTTTCTGTGATTTTTATTTTTATTTTATTTTTTTAGTTGGGTAGGGGAATCTCTGTTTTCAGTCCAAGTCGGGTTTACACTTCAGATCCTCCTGTCCCAGCCTTCCAGGGCTGGGGTTTGCTCTGGAGTTTGGAAGTTCTCTTTCACTTGGTCCCTCTCCCAAGGTGTTGAGAAGTGTGATGCCATGATGTAGCCTTCAACCCTTCCACCTTTTCTCCTTGGGCGCTTTTAGTGTCTTACCTTGTAGTCTTCAAGATACGTTACTCTGGTCTGAATCAATTTAATTACTTACTATACTGGAGACCTAATAAGTCTTTTCAGTCGGAAATACATAATTTCTGTGTTTTTTTTTCCAGTATAAGGATACTGTGCATCTTGGATTGATCTTTTAGTTTAAAATATTTGCAATGTTTTCTTTGTCTATTTGTATCTTAGAAATCCCCTTTATTTCCCATTATTTCTAATTGCAAGTGGCATCATATTTCTTAGGTGTGGTATATTTCATTTCTGGGGATACCTTATAGTTTTGCAGATTTCTTTGTCATGATTTTCCTCTGTCGTCCAGTGTAAGAATGTCAGCAAACGAATGCCAGTCTCTCCCTCCCCACAGTAGGTGGCCGGTACAGTGAACTTGAAGGACAGAAGGAAGCCTGCTTAGTAGATGCAGTATTTCCTTGGCTGGCAGAGTTATTTAACTTTGTACAGATGACCAAGTGCAACATGGTGTGGGGCAGTGGGAGGGATGGAGACGCCCATAGGGAGGAGCGGCCAGCTCCACCGTAATGGGGTTTATCGAAAAACTATTGCTGGTTTTGGTTTTAAAGGGTTTCACCTTATAGGGGCTATAATTCTGGTTACAGGTTTTAGTCATCGTTGACCTTTTGAAGCAGGTTGGGAATGTTGCTCCTATACCCTGCAGGAAGTAGTGTCTGGTCTGCATGTTTGCCCTAAGATATTTAGAAGAATTCATCTGAGAAGTCATTCGGGCTTCAGATTTTCATGGGGAAAGATTTTGAAGTGCTTCCTGTTGTTACTACATCGATTCAAGGTGTACTTCATTTTGTGAACACATGTGATGGTGTTTCATATGTTCATGATTTTCTAGTGTGAATTGTGACGTGTACTTCTCCCACCCCAGGTTTGCCTGTTTGATGTAAAACACAGGGCTTCGTAGGTAGCTTCTCATGATATGCCAATCGTTCCTCTAGGATCTTGCAGGCCGAGCTTTCTGTTGAGTCCTTGATTTCTAGCTTATGTTTCCCCCGTGTGACTGGCCCACACTTTAAGGTAGATCAAGTACACTGATTTTCTAGAATGAGCTTAAAATTGATCTGCTCTTTTTCTTCTCTGATTAGGTTGTACTTTTCCTCTCCTCGCTATTTCGAGACAGTTTGCTGTTAGTCTAGCCTCTCAAGCAAGGGTTATACACGTGGTTTTATACTTTCCCCTCAGTGCTGGGATCTGAGCCCGGAGCCTCATACATTCTAGGCCCATGGTCTGCTGCTGAACTACATTTCTAGTCCTGGTCTGCTGTTTCACTCTTATTTTTATTGTGTGGGTGGTGGTGAGTGCTGTTCATAGTGGAGGTCCGAGGATAACTGTGGGAGCTGGTCCCTTCTTTCCTCCATGTGGACTCCAGGAATTGAACTCAGTTTGTCAGGCCCGGTGACAGGTGCTCTTCCCTGCTGAGCACGTTTGCAAACCCACACCAAATACATTGGTATTTAAAGTGCATTCTTTTTAAGCACTGTGTTATTTTAGCATATACATTTTAATATGCTGTCTGTCATTCACTTAAAATGTTTCTAATTTCTCACATATTCTAATGTATTTTGGTTGAAAGCTAAAATTCCAGATACTTGAATTAATTAACTAACATTTAAGATAGGTTCTCACTATGAAACCCAGGCTGGTCTGAAACTCCAGATCTTCCTGCCTCTGCCTCCAGAGTCCTGGGATTAAAGGAGTATACTACCATAGCTAGCTAGAATATATTTTTAAAAATTAGTTGAGGATTTCCTTGGAGTAAAAGGTAATATAATAAAATAAGAGGTCCTCTTTCTTTGGGTGGAGGGAGAGATTAGGATAGGATTTTAAATAGCACAACCGTCATGCTCAAACTCTCCCGCTTCAGCCTCCTGAGTGGTAGAATCTCAGGAGTAACTGTCACGCTTGGCCATGAGCTACAAAGAGGGAAAGGAAGACTTGGTTGAAAAAAATAGATCTGTAGTTTAATTAATTGGAGCTGGGATGAAAATGAAATTTAGCTCAGATGTGTTTTTGAACAATATAGAACATTAAAATTTTTGTACAGAAAAAGGACCATCTTATTATTGCCAAACATACTCTTAATTTGCTCAAAATAGTCTTCTTAGCTGCAAATTATTAATAAGAATGCATTAATAGTATTAATATTAAAGTTTTCCTTAATGAATGTGAATTTTTTTTTTTTTGCTTGTCAAGATTATAAATTCCATTCACAACTAATGATTCTCCTGTCACTGCCAGAAATGCCATTCTGGCCCAGTGAGATGACAATACTCAGACATAATACTAGTTTTCTGATTCTGGTCCTTCCCAAAACCCTTGTTGTTGTCCCCAACAGCTTTGAAAACACAGGAAATGTGACTCTGTTACAGCATGGATGGTCCTGTTTTATCAGATACAACTTCTGAAACATACAAAAGGTTATTGAAATTCTGAAAATGTGTTTGAAGGTTTTCCACACATGGCCATATTAAGTCACTAAAGTTTTATTTTTCCTACTTTGCATTTAATTTTTAATTTGGTTCAGGTTTAATGAAGCTTGCGTCTAAAGGTTGTAAGGTGAGAAGGTATGTAATTTATATTCAGTTCATGAGTCTTGAGTCACACAATAAAACAGCTCACTTTATGGCATCCTGAGTTTGAAAATACAGTTCACAGCTTGTATGGTTTTCTTCTTGAATTTGGACTCTGCCGCTTGGCCTGCCTTCAGAGCAGCAGTGCAGATTTTGATAAAACCTTTTCCTAATGCACTAATCCCGAGACCTAACATGATAGATTGCTGGGAAATGATGCAGACAGTGCACTACCAAGTCACAGTGTGCTTCACTGCGCCCATGCCCTCCCCTCTGCCCGTTGCTGGGACGACAGACGGCGTGTAATCCCAGTAGCAGTGCAAGCCATTTATGCTCTATAATCTGACAGTATGAAAAGAGCATGGAAACAAAATTTGCTTGACACTGGAAGCTTCTTACATGATTAAAAGTGTACCAACTGTTTGCCCTCTGAGTGGAAAGGCAGCGAGAAAAGTCACAATGTAGAAAGAATGTGGCTGTCTTCTCTCCACAAGGACTTTCTCAGTGATGTGGCTCTTTGGTGCAGATTGTGAATTTCAGAGTGTATACTTTGCTGGACTGATCTAAAGTAGTCAGTCATGAACTTTTAAATGAAGTATTTAAGAGAATACTGTAACACCTATATAAAAATCCAGCCAAAGAAATGCTGTGATAGATATTGCCTCCAAATCTGGATTTGATATTGAAGTTCTTGTTTAGATTGTGCAAGACTGTCTCTTTTAAATTTGAACACCTGGAAATTATCTTTGGTGAAAAGTTTCCAACCCAGAATTGTTCAGTTTGTACTCTGACATTCTTTTGGTGAATGCCTGATTTTATATTTGTTTGCTGAGCTAGGCTAATTTTCAGAACCTCCCAGTAATTCTTGCTTCTGTCAGTCATTGTCCAGATGTAGTGACAGGAAACATGGAGGTGTCCCCACACATAGAGGAGCACAGTGTCTCACAGCTTGCTGAGGTGATGAGCTTTGACGTCACGTCTTACCCATCTGTGAAAGGCACAAAGTACTACAAAGACGTTCTATGTTGGGAAGACTATAAGGTACCCTCAAGGAGCTTAGACAGCTCAACAAAAACACTTTGCTGAAACAGAAATAGCAAGGACCAGTATGGCAGTGCCTTCCACTGCTCTGGCATGCTGTCGTAAAGGGCGGAAAGGAAGCAGACCAGCTTCTGGGTGGACTTGGTGGTGCGTTGGTAGCTATGCTGAACTTTAGCTGCTGCCGATGCTACTCCATCCAAAGGTTGATTTTAGTTTACGGGTCAGAGTTTGAAGGTAGTGTCTGCAACAGGGGAACTCACTGTGGTGCTAATATATGTGGTAGCTGTCACATTCCTTATGTAAAGAGAGACTGAATTAGAGCTCTGGAAATCCCTTGTTATTGTAACCTTTCAGGAAATAGTTGAAGCCGTGAAATGGGGTCATGGTTACAAAACAGTGGAAAGATGGAAGAGAAAGCCGAGGAATGGAAATTTGCTGGCACTAGTACATACTTTTGAGAAGATTGGGGGGGGGCATGGCAGTCCGTAGACATGGGAAATAGGTTTTGAAGATGTGTAAAATGGAGAAGGAAAAAGATGATAGCAAACCTTACAGACTCTCATTGTAGTGTTGTGGGAGCCTAGTGGAGAGGGGTTAATGCAGACGGCTGGTGCACTTACTATTACTTCCTTGACCCCGTCCCTCCATTCACAGACCCCTCAGAGGTAGGTAGCTAGGCACTCTGTGAAGATAGTCTGGTCAGTAGCAGGGACAGTCGCCCTTTACTGAGGACTACTAGCACCAGAACCGCTGTCCACGGTGCCTGTGCATCTTCCCTTTAACCCCTGATAGAAGATGTCAGACTGACAGCTTCGTTTCTCAGGTGGAAGAAGGAAATCTGAATAATACAAAACTCTAGCCAAGCCCTCAAAGGGCACTTTCATGGAGTGTCTTCTGCTGATGAAGAGGAATTCTTCTGTATGTTTTCATGTAGACACTTAGCAAATAGTCAAGTTATTCCACTTCTTTAGGAAACGCTGCTTATGTCACTGAGGTAGTGAGTAGCTGACGCATCCGTTACCGACAGCAAGCAGCTACTTCGCAGCTGTGGATGAGGTGATGAGATGTTTGACGTGAACACTTCTCTTGCCGGAATTTGTGTGTGTGCTCGTTCATCCCTTTCTTGGCTTTCACGTGGCTTCTGGTACCAACTTAGAATTTCCCTGTAGGATACCTAAGCAAGAGACTTAAAACTCAGGACCTGTTTTAGTTGCTGTTCTTACTAATCTACCCACATCTGCATTGCTTATCTTAGTCACCATATTCTCAGGGTTTTGGTCTGAGTGACTTCCCGTTTCTGGGATTCACACTCAACTTGACAAAATGATCATATGCTCTTATTTCTGACAATGGGGACCAGGAGAGAAAGATTTCCATCCATGGATTGTGTCCAGAGCCCACCCTGGTCCAGGTACTTCTGAAGTAAGGCCCCTTCGGGGAAAGCCTGAGTCTGAAGGGTGTGTGGACTCCGGAGCATTAGCAATTATGGAATTCCTGTAGTCTCGGACGTGCATGGAAGCTGATGCTTTTGCTTTGGGCTCTAAAGGCGGATTCATAATTGAATCCACAATGTTGAGTTTTTGAAAATGTTCTTAAAAGTAGGAACAGTTTTCTTACTACTGATATGAATTTATTCATGTTTTTCTTACCTAAATGTGGAATATATTAATATATTCACTATTTTGAATTTTTATTAAAAGTCTATTTAATATGTTTCAACTAAGTTTTACTTTTTTATATTTAGGAGACAGTATTCAAAACAATAGCCTTGATTGTTTTGCTGTTATTTCCTAATAAGTATCAGCTGGTACTACAGATTTCCCCTGCCTGCCATTTGCTTATTAAATCTTTGCAGACTGTTCACCTTGCTCTACTGTCACTGACCAACATGCATCTTGCTAAAGTACTCAAAAGCCCGAGCATCTTAGCTTGTAGTTCCCAGGCATAAAGCAAGAGTAAAACTGTCTTGACTGGGCGTCCCCTTGGCAACCACTCTGCGGTGTTCAGTACGAGGAATATTAGACCTCAGCTAAGATCAGTTGCTCAGCATATGAAACCAAGCGCTCCTCCCGTATCAGTCACTACCGATGTGACCAAGAGAAGATCCACACTCCCAGAATGTCTGTGCTGTAGGTCACGTGTCCCATGCTTACCACAGGGTTAGAGTCCCCCACCCCCTTCAAAGCAGCCGTTTTTTACATCAATACAAATCTCAGAAGATGACGACGACAGGAGATAGTGAAATTCAAAGCCACATATTTGGACTATACTCTTGGGAAATTAACTTGAGCAGTGAGGTAATCCTGATTAAATTTCATAATAAATCAAATATGTGTCATTTAATCTAACAACTTGGAAGAAGCAATCTGTTCCCAGAAACAAATAATAGGGATATTTGAGACATTCTCCTGACTCCGTATTTATTTTCAGCATGTTCATTTTTCTTTTTCAAATTAGAGGAACGTGTTTAGGCAAAGAAATAGTTTGTATATGCTAAGGGCACCTTTTAGCCAGAAGTCAGTATGTAGCTGTAACTATATACATACTTGTTCTATAACTAAGGTACTGTATTAAACAGTTTTAACCAGCTTTTTTTTTTTTTTTACCGTTTTTGTGCCCATAGGATAGGGCTAAAAGCTGTAAGATGCCGTTGACTCTCTGCACCTTTGGATTCAGCCCAATGTGGATTAGAAATATTAAAAACAGATGTGGGCATGTTTTTACCACACCAACAACAATGCATGCAGCATGATGCTATATCTGGAATTGTAATGCATCTATGCAGAGGTGACTTAAGATACTCAGGAGGCTGTAGTAGGCACTGCTTGGTTTCCATTGTTTCTAAGACACGGGGGTGTCAGGGTTTGCACATCTGTGGGAGGTAACAGCACCTAAGGCCCGGGCCACTGAAACTCATTTTTGTATAATTCTCCTCTTTTAGCTCTTAAGTAGTTTCACTGTAGAGAAAGGCCATGAGAAACTGCTGCTGCAGCGGAAAGTGACCATGTCTAGGATTACAGGGACTCGCTGCTGGCACTGCCTTTCCTTTGCAGGTGCTAGACCTGACTGCATGAGCTCGTGCCGACTGGACAGGTAGACGGACGCTGGGTGTTCTCTATGTGTGTGCACAGCCTCCCCTCCAGCCTGGTTTCCAGCCAGGCAGACAGCTCTGGGCTCATAGCTTCCAAAGGAGCAGGCACTGGGGAGACAGAAAAGCCCATCTAAAGAATGCTACTGTGGCTACTGAGACTATAGATGCAAAGCAATTTTGACAAATACTTTTTGTTGTTGGTTTAGTTTTATGAAGGAGAGACTGGTGTAAAACCATTACATGAGCCAGTTCCAGAGTTGGCATCTATGGGAGTGTGTGTGTCTTACACTCCTTTCCCACTTGTTAGCTGTGTTCCCACATTGAGATATTGATGATGAGATCTAGTTCCCAGGATTGCAATCCACCCTGGGCATGTGGATATGTGTGTGCTGTTTGCTTGCTTTTGATCAGTTCTCTGGTAGACCTGTATTGTTTGGTTAATTATCCCAGAATTGCTTCTTGCCCCTTGCTACTTCATACATTCCCTCTCATTTAGATTCACCTTCACCTGTGGCACCTACAAAAGTTACTAGAAGGTGACTGAGTATGGTGGGTGAAGTTATTTAATTAACTCCTTATTGCAGATTATGACAAAGAATTCATTTAATGTCATTTAATGTCAGGCACTGTTGGTACCCTCCCCTCTTAAGATTTATTTTTATTTGTATGTGTGTGTGTGTTTTGACTGCATGTACGTCTGTGCACCATCCTATAGCCTTGCTGCCATCTCTATCAGGTGACGATCCTGTAGCCTTGCTGCCAGTGATGGGGCCCTGAACAATGTTTTGAGCATTTTCCAGTGCATTCTTCACATGTAGATAGTAGCACCAACTAGCTCACGTTCTTTCCAGTCTCATATTTTTCCACCTGCTATGAAGGCTGAGGACAACATGAATGTCATTTCTCAAGTCCTGTCTACTTTAAAAACAACCTCAACATTTTGTTATCGTAAGAGCATGCATACACACACTTGTCATGGCCCACTTAGCAGGTCAGCGTGGGGAGGTCAGTTCTTTCCTTCCACCACAAGAATCCCAGGGACTGAACCGTGTTGTCGGTCCTTGGTGGCAAGTATTCTCACCCACTGAACTATCCCGTTGGTCCGACCAACCCCTTCTTTTCTTTTTCTGTTCCTCTTCCCATCTCTGTTTCTCTGTCCTTTCTTCTTGTCATAGTCTCTCACTATCCTGGAACTCATGTCGTATGCTCAACTCGTTTGCCAGTGAGCACCCGGGATCTGCCTTCTGTCTCTCACAGCTACTGGTGTGCCTGGCAGTCACTGTCCAGCTTAGAACTTGGGAGAATGTGGATGGAGAACAGCCAAGGCTAGAACTCTGGGGAATGTAGACACTTAGAGTGTTTAAGGTGTTAGTGGTCTACAGAGTCGGAATGTGACAGTGTGGATTCTGGAGAGAAGGAAATAACCTTCCACCATTCCAAAGACTACTGTGTCTGGGATGGAAATTAGTAGTTGCTCCGCCATAAGCTAATTAATTTTCATGACTACATACTGTCCTTCCAGTCCTCAGTAACTGGAAGAACACCTTAGTCATAAGGAGAGGAAGTGATAAGTATGTGTAATTGGATCAATAGAAACTGATTTTCACCTCTAGAAACATCCAGTTCAGTCGGCTAGAGTCTTAGGAAAGTAGCATGTTTCCCAGTGAACTAGGGTTTTATAGTTAAAGATGTGCCTGCTGTAGAAGGCACACAGCTTTAGTGCAGTCTCACTGCGTGTCCTTGACAGTGTCTGTGTTAGAGTTGGTCCTGAGCTTTAATCACTCTATGTGATCAATACTAACTTAAAATATCATTTTTTTAGAAAGAGTCCAGATGTAAAACAAAATGCATCCTGACATGTAGGTAGGCAGATACTAATAGTAAAGAGAACATTAAGTGTTTGGGGAGTAGGTAGTCTGATCTGATGGTGAAGAAGACCATGGATATCCTTGTCCGGTTGAGGGTCCTGCTGGAGGATAGGCGCTATGAATGTAGTTTCTCTGCAGTGAGCAGCTATGCCAAATCTACGGAGATGAGTAGGGTATTATAATACCGTCTGCATCCCCAGGCGTCGCATCCCCAGGCGTCACCTCCCCCGGACGAGGTCAGAGAACAAACAGCGCTCTTCCCACGAGGGGAACTGCTGAGGACAAGTAATGCCATGTGTTCAGTACGAGTGGATACTGGAATATCTGAATACTGTAATGATTTTTCTTTGAACCTTTAGGTTCTCCTGAAAAGAAAACTGAACATTCTCCAAATCAAAAAAATCTCACCGCAAACCCTGCCAAAAATGGATGCGCAAGTCCAGTATGTAAAGATGAGCGGGCTGTAAAGAAGACTTCAGAGAATTCAGCAGTTCGGGGTCCAGTGCAGAAGGGGCACGACGAGTCTGAAAGCGATTTTGAATCAGACCCCCCTTCCCCGAAAAGCAGTGAAGAAGAACAAGAGGATGAGGACGCTCAGGGAGAACACGGGGACTTTAATGATGATGACACGGAACCAGAGAACCTGGGTCACAGGCCTCTGCTCATGGACTCCGAAGATGAGGAAGAGGAGGACAAGCACAGCTCTGACTCGGAGTATGAACAGGCCAAGACCAAGGGCAGAGGCCAACCTGGTGTTGGGCAGAGCCCAGCCCCTGACCAAGCGCTCCTCTCCCCCGCACATTCACCCGCTGATGCGCTGACTTCTGGCCAGGAGTTTGATGTGTTCGGTGCCGTGCCCTTCGGGGTGCGCGCTCCACAGCCACAGCACAGAGGGGATGCGCAGAACCTCTCCCGGCAGACATTTCCCGAGCAGGAGGACTTTGATGTGTTCACAAAGGCCCCCTTCAACAAGAAGGTGAACGTACAGGACTGGCCTGCAGTGGGGGCCGACACGCGTCCTCTGCCTGCACGGCCCAGAAGTGTAGATATATTTGGCTCCACTCCCTTTCAGCCATTTTCCACGTCAGCGAGTAGAAGTGAAAGCAGAGAGGATGTTTTTGGGCTCGTGCCGTTTGAGGAAATAACTGGGAGTCAGCAGCAAAAAGTCAAGCAGCGCAGCTTGCAGAAACTGTCCTCTCGCCAGAGGCGCACGAAGCAGGACCTGTCCAAAAGCAATGGGAAGCGCCACCATGGCACACCCACCAGCGCAAAGAAGACGCTGAAGCCCCCCTACCGCACCCCCGAGAGGGTCCGCAGACACAAAAAGGTGGGCCGCAGAGACTCACAAAGCAGCAGTGAGTTTTTAACCATTTCCGACTCCAAGGAGAACATCAGCGTTGCACTGACTGATGGCAAAGACAGGAGCAGCACCCTGCAACCCGAAGAGAGTCTGCTGGACCCCTTTGGTGCCAAGCCTTTCCATCCTCCAGACTTGTCGTGGCACCAGCCTCATCAGGGCCTAAGCGACATCTGTGTTGATCATAATACCATCTTGCCTGGGAGGCCAAGGCAGAATCCAGTACACGGGTCATTCCATAGTGTAGACGCATTGAGAATGGATGACTTTGGTGCCGTGCCCTTTACAGAACTCGTGGTGCAAAGCATCGCGCCACGTGAGTCCCAACAGCCCCAGCCAGTCGAATTAGACCCATTTGGTGCTGCTCCTTTTCCTTCTAAACAGTAGATACTCCAGGTGGACTCGGCAATAACTCCTGCTTCAAAAAAGTATGAATAGTTTTATCAATCTTCAAGAAAACTTATTTGTATGGTTGTTTATATCCTTCATTCTCCCAGGTTAATCAGGATAGGTGACTTTTAAATAAACCAAATGCAGGCACCTGTACAGGGTAGCGAGGCGATGCCTTCTGCAAGCAGGAGACGGCCGCAGAGGTGCCGCTGTGGGGCTTCCTGGGCAGGAAGGTGTGTGGCCACGGAGGGACAGGAGAGCTTATCACTCGGGCTGACGTCACCTAGGCGCACACCCAGGTCTAGCTGGTTTACCCCAGGAGGGAACAGCCTGGAGTGTGCTATCAGCTCGTACACTTCTCTGTAATGTAGAGCCAGAAGTAACTGACTATCGTGCCTAAAACTGTCACATTTTTAAAAACAAGTGCCATTAATATGGACTCTGTAATGATAACTATGTGAAATAATGTATATAATGACTCAGTTTAGCCCTTCCATGGTATATACATCAAACCATGTACATGATAATATATATGCAGTTCTTAATCTGTCAAAAAATAAAAATTTAAAATATGGAATGCTTAATAGAAACCTAGAGCAAAAATGTAAAGAAATATCTGACATTTGAAAAATGTAAAACAATGATACGTCAAAAAGAAAGCAACATTTGTACTTTAGAAATACATGTTTTTGAATGGATTTTTCCCAAAATCTTTATCATGTCCCTAATGAAGCATATTGATAAAAAGTGGGAGGAGAAAGATTATGTAGAAATTTAATTTCAGGAAAAGCTAGCTGAAACTTTAAATTTTAAAGAAGTTTACAATGTAAAATCTTGTTGCATTAACTAATGTACTTTGTTACATCAGCATCCTTATCCAGCACTCCTGAGTCATGAGCAGTTCCTTCCCTCAGGTTTTTTTGGGGGCGCATTTTACTTCATTGCTCCTGTTAGTGACACTGACAAGCCTTACGGGGACGGGACGCATGCCTCCTGCTGCACTGACAGCTGGACTTTCAGTGGATGTAAGAATTAGACCGTGGGACTAGGGACTTTAATTCTGCTAGCTGGTTGCATCATCAGTGAAAAGAACCAAGCTACCAAATTGCCTTTTAAAAAATACCACGAGTCATAATTAGAAACTTGACATTTTGTAGAAGTCGTGTTTAATGGTAGCAATTACACATCAGTTAATGTGAACATACTATCTGCTCTTGTGTCTCTGTCTTCAGTTAGAGTTGTCTTTGTTGGATTAGCATCACACGTTTCTAGATTAATAGCTATTTATAGAAAGGGGTGGGAACTTTATCGCCGTTACTCTCCTTGCTTGCTATGTTTTAAGTTAACTATCTCTGCCCCCAATTAGTGTATTTTATGAGTAATCTTATTAAAACCTTAATTTTAGTGCCCTGATGAGATAAATTATTTGCCTACTCTCACAGTTTGGAACTTGGAAAGAAGCAGAAAATATAAGTAAGCCACGGTCATTTTTCTTGCTTCTCTTCTGTGAGCTCAGGTCAGGTGAAAAGTGGATGGGCAGCAGCCCAGCGTTAGGTCACCGCCGAGAACTGGTCTGCACCACTTACTGTCCTTGTGCCAAAGGCAGAAACTATGTTTGCACCTTTTTCTAGTTCTCAGGTTGGTTAATCTTGCTAATGCAAATGCTAGTAGATCCTTTAACCTACACAGCAGATTCAGCGATGCTGTCTTGTGAAAGTGAGGCGTTCATTCACACGGTAAACTCATCAGCTGCACACTAACTAGGTTTGTGTCTACGGAAGAGCTCAGCTGGAAGGTAACAGTGAACTGGTGTGGTCTCCCGAAATGGGAGTTTTACTTGCCTTTCAATGCACTGACTAATTTGATGTGACTCACTGACAATAGCCCATAGCCCCTTTGGCTTATGCTGGATGAATCTTAGGAAACAACTCTGCCACAGCCTAAAATGTTTACATTGCCTCCTATAGCTCAGTCAGGTGACATTCCTCTTCTGAGACCAGCTCATTGGACAGATGGACTATTTATCTGGAGGTCCCGTGGGGGCAGTTCCTTTATGATGATATTAGAGGCATTTTCTTAAGATGTAGAGACTTCCACTTAACTCTCAGTCTCCATACAGCTGAGCCTTAGGTACTTAATTCCCTAATGAGAGTTAAGCTACCAAGCACAGGATCCAGCACATAGCACTCACCGAAAGACCCGCTCTGTTATGGGATAGCCCCATCCTGGCTTAAGGATGTCATTTGGGCGTGCCCTGTGCTTCTAAGCCTGCAAAGTAGTCCTAAACCTGCTAAACTTGAACATCAAAGGGAAGTCACATTAGAGACCTCAAGGATCCGAGGCCAAAGCTGTTTCTTAGAAGCTTTACTAGCTTAACTCTGAATTGTCGTTTAAAGAGTGGACCATGTGCTTACCTTCCATTACTTCAGTCAAACGTTGCTATCACAAAGAGCATTGTTTATGAAGAATGTATATACCGACACAAAAGTTGCTTGGTGTTTAGTTGGAGAAAAATCTATTTAATCTGAGAGAAAATGTTACTGACTCGAATATTAAGAACTGAATTTCTCCCTCCTCCCAGGATGTGTGTACTTGGACATGGTTAAGAAATCACTGGGATCGCAGATCTGTGCACCTTGCAGCTGTTTAACAGGGACTGACTACTATTGTCATTTGCTGGTGGAGCCCGCTCTCCTGTGCTGGTGTTGAGGGGCAGCCACTCTGCTGGGTCATCTAGGTTTGCACATGTAGTACTGGTACTGCTTGGGAGAGCCTGGGCACATCTGTTTAGTGTATGTAGAATGTGCAGTGAACTTTGTCAATTCTTTTTCTTTTTAGCAAAACTAGTTATCATTTTAGGTTCCGTTACGTGAGGTGACAGTCTACTGTGAGGAGATGGCGTGTCTACTGCGACAACAGCAAAGGACTGTTGGAAAACTTCTGTTACTAAGTTACTAAGATAAAAAGACACATACACATCACAGCTTTCTATTAGGGAATTAATGGGAATTTAAAAATGGCAATCATGTTTTGTTTTGTTTTGAAAGAGCATTCACTCCTAGAGAGGGTCTACAAAAGCCACCAAAGGGAAGACGCAGATGAAAATACAGAGGGTTGGGTCTCTTAGGTTTTGTTTCTACATCTTAAGATTCACAGTACTGCTTTCAGAAGAGAACTGATTTTATTCCTGTGTGCTTTTTTTGTGACTGAAAAGTCGTCCAATAGAAGGGGTAGTCACTTGTTTTTTCCTCTGTGGTGCTGGGAACTGAAGCCAGGGCCTGGCACCTGCTAGACAAGCGCTTGGGCGCTGAGCTCCGCCTCTAGCCTGGAAGCTCCCTTTAATTGCTGGCAAACAGCTTTAAGTGCACTTTCTTTGATTACACTTCCATTTTTTGTTAAACTTGAATTTTTCTGAAGCCTTTTATGTACCACTAAGCAAATAACTTTAATCTTTAAAAAATGGATTTATATCTTTAGTTGTGTTTCTAACTGTTAAAAAACGTACTTGCTAAAGTGACTTAAATCCTCAAATGTAGCTGGGAAACTTAAGAAATAGAATTCAGCTGCTTCCCCTGTACCCAGTTAGGCACTAATTTTATTACCTTATTGCCTTTACATTGCTTAGTCTTGAATTCTGTTCACTATTTTGTTTGAGATTTAAAGTTATTTTCTTACTGTATTTATCATACCTACTGTTTAATAATCTGCCTTCTTTAAATGCAATAAATCCCAAATGGATTGCTTATTCTTTATAATCAATGCCTTTGGAGTCTTTTTTTTTAATTTGTCTCATTAAAAGTTCATTATAAACTTCTCTTTAGCTCTTTCATTCCCACATGGATTCTGTCTCACTTACGTACTGTTCTCAAAGCGCTCATGGTTTAGGATTTAAGATGCACCTGGCCTTGTTCTTCCACAGCAGGAACGTTTCACAACACAACTACCACACCTTCACCAACACGATGGCTGTGAGCCAGAACATGAGATCGCAGAGAACCTTTGGAATCAACTTGTCTGACATAGATTTTAATTTGTAACTTGTTTCTTCGACTGTAAAAGGCTGTTAGCATTAACAATATTTCCTGAGTGTCAGAAACTGAAGGTGGCTCTGGCATATTAAAGAGATGGCCTGTGTATTAGACTGACAACAGAGTGTCAGTATTATCTCAGAATGCAGTATTCCTCAGTCTGGAGTCTGCACTGGTGCCTGGCGACAGTGTCTCATTTTATTTGGTATGAGTGGATTTTTGTTTTGAAGAAGTAATCAGTGCAAAGCAGTTTAAACTCGGTTATAGTTAATCTCTCCAAGCAGGGACATACGAGCTATTTCTTTGGAGTAATTACTGTTTCGGAAAGGTTGGCTCAGGCATCACATGTGGCAGTTAATGCTCATATCGAAGGCACGAGCCTTACAACTGTTGCATGTTAAGAAGGCACGGGGCTGGCACAGCTGAGATGACCTGCCTGCCGGGCAGCAGTTTGAGGCCACGTTAGTAGAGCAGGATGAGGGCCTTGGTGGCTGTTCCCATGAGCTGTGCAAGGGTACAGACTTCACTCTCCTCAAGAGGGCCCTACTGTTACTTCTCTCCTTTCAAGAAGAAAAGTTTCAAGGGTAAGTTTCAGTTCCAGATCCTCATTGCACCACAGAAGCCTAGGGAAGTCACAGGGGACCTTGGTGCTCAGTGCCCGCCTTTCATTTCCATGAAAATGTTACTCTGATAATGCATACGAAAGACCCTTGGGCCTGCCCTCACAGCCTAGCTGCTTCACACTGGCGGGGTGGAGTTAGAATAAAGGATGCTTTTGGGTGGATGTAGGCCTCAGCAACTGGCAGGAATCCAGAAGTGCAGGCCATGGCCCTTGGTATTTAATACAGGGCAGGGTATGTCTCCAGGGGTGCCTGACAATCCGAAAGTTGTACAGCCCTATACTCTGCAAGTACAACCTTCAAACTGGATACTCTGTCCAGTGGATTACAGCTGTCACAGTCCCTGGCTCATCATTTGACCCTGAAATGTGATTTAAAGCTGAAGCGTCTAACAAAGAATGACAAGCAGCACACGTTTAGTAAACCCCATTTATTTACATATGCACACTTTACATGCAGCTACCGACTGCACTTAGTATAAGCCAAAAAGATGAGCGGTGCCTTGGTGTTTGAAAATGGCTTTATAGAGAAAGATGACTGCATCTCTATAAATTGTTATAATTTACAACAGCAAGAGATAGTTAAAAATGTACTTTTAAAGTCTTAGCTTTTATAGTTTATATACAGGTAAAAGTAAGACTGGTCTTTTTAAATATTGTAGCTGGAAATATATTTTTCAACCTAATAAAACCTACAATTTAATAAACTCATAAAAACAAAAATAAATATACATATTACAAAGCTCAGATTTGTAAGCAGTTGTCAAATATTCTTTGATGTGAATAATTAAAATTTTTATCAGGTGTTATGCACACAGTAGATGGTCAATAAAGGCTGACATACATAAGTTTATAGTTGACAGAAATCCACAGTCATTCATTCTTTTATAATAAATAAATTATAAAGAAAAGATGAGGACAATAGTTTATTTATAATATCAAACATTTTCAGAGAACACGGAAAAACTGTTCCTCCAATCAGACCTATTCAAAGAATAGTTGTTGGAAAACAAAGTATGCTCGTTTTATGTGTTACACATATAGCAATTATTACAGAATGCATGTACAAAAACAAACCAGGCATTTGAAGAAAGTAAAACTTATAGGGCTGGATGTGGTGGCACATGCCTTAAATCCCAGCACTTGGAAGGGGGAGAGGCAGGTGGATCTCTATGAGTACAAGGCCAGCCTGGCCTACATAGCAAGTTCCATGCCCACCAGGGCTACAAAGTGGGACCTTGTCTGAAAAAAGAAAAAAAAATTAAACTTAAAAGAATTGAAATTTTTTGAGAAGAGTTCATAGCAAAAATGGGTCCACACTTAAAATTGCTGGACTTTCCTCATTTTTTACTTAAAAACTACTTAGTATTTTTATTCTGGCCAAAATGGTAAAATGTGTACTCAAGAACAACATATGCCAACCAAGGTTATTATTTAAAAAACATAGCCTGATTGTGTCATGTCCAGACCATCTACAGTTGAGCATATGAACTGAATTTGTGATCTAAGGTACGACAGCCACTTTGAAAGGAGCATTCCAGTACATGGCGGTCATGAAATGGTGGCCTTGACTGAACCCACTGGGAGAAAACTTCTGATGCACCAGCATGGGAAACGTGAACCCCCAAACCACTACACTAGAAAGAAACACTCTGCAGAGACATAAGCCAAGAAGCTAAGGCATATCAATCTTCCTAATACTGGATGTAGAAAGTGCATTTAGGGAATAAGCAGTGTCAAGAAAACTTTTATATCTTATTTAATTCCATTTTTCCTGAAAATATGCCAGTATTTAACTTATTAAGTTAAATATGCCAGCTTGTTAACTTATTAAGAAACAGGTAATAATACTTTGTTTCAGTGGACAATGGAAGTTTTATGAATACTATAAGTGATTTGATTTATGCACTTTGAAAGTCCAAGGAATAGAAGTTACAGTATCTGACAGGGCAGTAGGATCTACTATCAACAAGACCATGCTTCAGCTATGAATAGTCCATGGTGTTTATCTGTACGATAAGTTGTCAATGCAATATTAGCACTAGTGTAAGCAGGCCTGGGGTTGGGCTGCGGTGAATGATCTCTATCAAGTGAGACATGGGCGTGACTTCTAAGGCTTAAGGTTCACTTCATGGTCAAACAGGGCCACTCAGCTCTCATCTTCCAAGTAGCACCCACACAGTTTTGAGCTCATCAGCATGGATCTTAGGACTAGAGTTAGAGATAAAAGTTCTTTGGGAAAAGTGGAAACAAAATTCACTGTCAAGAATCCAATTATAATATGGAATGAAATAATATGGAATAAAATTAGGTAGCTGATGATCTAGCCATCAGACTGTGTTGCTCAATCGTGCCCCTAGTTTCCAATCTAATACTCTTTTTAAAAAAAATTTTTTTTCTTAACACCTTTCTCAAAGACTCAAAGGAGGGACTAAGATTTTTTTTTTAGCAAACAAAAAAAAGAAAAGACAAGAAAGAAAGAAAGAAAAAAGACTGAATGTTCCTAAGGGGAGAAGAAACTGGCTGTGGGAATACTGGGGGCCAGTTTCTCACAAGCTGCATGGGAAGGCTGTGATTATTGAGCAGCACTGCTTAGCCTGGAGTAGCACAGGCCACAATCCTTGCCTTGAAGAGGCAAATTTGGTCATTTAGTGAAAATGTCTCCTCTTAAAGTAAACACACAGACAGGAGCCCTTCCTAAGGAAATGGAGTTGGTCTTACATAGAATGAGCCCCATTTTTAGAGTAGTTTCATACCCACTGCTACCACTCAATGTTGTTCCATGTCTCAATGCATCTAAATTTTCACCATCTGTGCAAACAGCAAATCACAGTTGCAAGGGTCAACCACAGCTCTTACTACAGATCCAAGTATGATTTTCCATTTTTTGTAAAGCAAAGAAAAGGAAAAATATGGGAACCTTAGAAATAATGGGGTCTAAAATTCCCCGCTGTATATTGCTTAATGACTGGATTTACCAGGTGGCCATGCCTGAATTTACAGGTGAGAAACATAGTCAGGGCAAGGCTTGCTGTGTCTGTACTGCATGACGTACACTGTTGACTGGTGCCACCAGTATAACATCACTACCGCAAGGATATGCCAGATCTGGTGGCTTGATCCGAGGTAGTTTAGCTGTCCTGGAAGGGAGAGCAGAAAGAAAGGCTGACGGTATTATTTCAGTATTTAGAGAAAAATACACTTCTACCTCTGGCTAGACTGAGTGCAGATTAATTCAGCTTTAAGAGGATGAACTCATTTAAAGTTTACTCTAAGTATACAAGTGAACTTCAGAAATGCTCTTCCCAACGGTTTCTAGGAGAGATCAGGTGTGTTTTGAGTAGTATGGCCTTAGACCCCAACTTTATTTTTAAAATGTAACTTGTGGGGGCCAATGAAATAGCTCAGAGAGTAGAGGCAGCTGCCCCCAAGCCTGCTGGAGCTGCTATCCCTCAGGTCCATCCACAGGACATAGAAAAAGCCGGAGCCCACAGTGGAGAACTGACTCTTAGAGTTGTCCTCTGACTGCTGCATGTGCCTTGTCCACCCAAGAGTGCACACATGCAAGCACACACGCACATGAAATGTGAAAAAAAATGTAACGTTTAATTTTATGAATTTTATCTTTTGTTTCCCATGTCTCAACGTATTTGGTAGATGGGGGAAAAGTACCATATGAAAGGCAAGAGACACTAGCGATCTAGGCATGATTTAGGTATGTAACTGAGAGAGCAGATGCATTGCATGGCTAGATATGAACCTGTTAGGAGCACTTCTGCACAGGTGGGGAGGATAATTAATCATTAACACAGGGGAAGCTTCCTGATGTTTCCCAGTCACAAAAACCAGAACCTGAACAACTGTCAGCTGTTCCTTAAAGTCCCACTGTGGTGGGATTTTCTGTACATACTCTAAGCTCACTTCCTCTTAGCAAGAAGCATAATTCAGAACACAGGATTTAAAGTGTGATCCAAAGGATTCTTTCCAGGTAGGCTCTTAGCCTTTCTCTTGACTCCCAATAAAGCCTACAGATTCATTTAAAATGTGTGTGTGTGTGTACACATTGCTATCTTGTCATAAATGGTCTACTGATGAACATGTAGATCTATGGGTCCACTGTGATATATATTTGTTTTGATTTTGTTTTTAAAGATGCTGTCTCACTAAGTAGCTCTAACTAGCCTAGGACTGTGTATGTAGATCAGGGTAGGCTTGAACTCACAGATCTGCCTGCCTCTGCCTCCCTAGTGCTAGGGTTAAGGTATGTACTGTAACTAGAGCTGTTTTTAGTTTTAAATATCTTACTCCCTATTCACAGTCTACACTGCCCATGTTTCTCTCATCCATGGGAGAAGATACCACTAAAAACTACCTTTCCCAAGACTTCAGCGTTCCCAGCACCCTGCCTCCATTGCTCTATGTTCTTGCACTCAGCCACACAGCTATGCAGGCACAGTTCATGCTGAGCTCCCCTTGGAGAAAAGCTGTATAACATATGATCTTTTCCAGGTGTTAGAAGAGACAATTCTTACCAGCTGATTCAAAAACGGTAAAGCTAATGCCACATGGCCATTCTTACATAGTGTAGACTATTTGTACTTGTGTGCAATAAAGAAATGGAATTATATATGAATGTAATTATTTGTAAATTTATTTTGCAGTGCTTAGGATCTGAGCCTTGTGCATTCTAGGCAAGTGCTCTACCACCAAGCCATACATACCTCTAGCTCTAGAACCTTAAAAAGAATTATTAATAAAGTGATACAAAAATATACCCAAATTGTGGTTTTTCTTTCCTTTTTTTAAAAATATTTACTTATTTATTTATTATGGATACAATATTCTGTCTGCGTGTATGCCTGAAGGCCAGAAGAGGGCGCCAGACCCCATTACAGATGGTTGTGAGCTACCATGTGATTGCTGGGAATTGAACTCAGGACCTTTGGAAGAACAGACAATGCTCTTAACGACTGAGCCATCTCTCCAGCCCCATGAATTGTAGTTTTTCAATATGGGGTTATGGTTCCAGTCTCATGTCCCAATGTCTACCTTCCGGTTCTCATTGCACTCCATTCAGACTGATAGCTCAGCAATCAAGAACCAAGAACACAGAGGGATGCTTGCAGACTCCTCCTCTAGACTGTCTCCCTCTCTAGAGCATGCAAAGAAGGGTCCCATGCCATCCCTAATGCATCATGGAGGTGACTCTTTCTCTTAGGGGAAAATGTGAACACAGACTCACTCCCTACAACGAATGTCAGCTCTCCCCACATTGTGAAGTCAGGACTCAGCATACACACATACCTTCATGCTCATGTGCCTCCCTTGACTAAGTGACTTTTAACCCAGGAAGGAGGGACGGATTTGTAGCCGATAGGTGATTTGCGCCTTCACCCAGTCTTCCAAACTTAAGCCTCTGTTGTAAGTTCCCTAAATGTTACTCTTGAGCCAAGCTAAAGCTTGCCTGAATGAAATCATGCTTTCTTTCCTTTATTTAAAGTTCATACTTTACTCCACGACCAAGACTGGGCCAGCCCTCCCTGAGTGCTTACTGCCCATCTGGGACTGCTGTTCCGGGGGATTCTTTCATCTCCTCCTCATGGGAACCATGGGAGAGAAAGCCTTAGTTTGCTTTCCTATGTGGAGCACAGCTTGTTGAGCTACTGTGGCTTTTATCTCAGGCAGTCCAACTGCAGAGGGCAGTGTAGAACAAGCTTTGGCGAAGTTTGCTCACCCTACCCAGTGTCTCCTAGGTGTTTTTCAGCAGAACTCCCCAGTGTTGACCTGAAGAAGGGAGGCTTCCTCCTACTGAGAGTGGCTCCTGAGTATCTTGGGGCAGTGAAAGGTTCACCCTAGCAGTGTCTGTGAGGAAGCTCCAAGCCAGACTGGTTGTCCTGAGCTACTGTGCAGAATCTGCGGGAGCCACATAGGTTCCTCATTTCCCTTGTTTCAGAATGTATCCGAGGAAACATTCTGAGAGCCCTCAGTGGATGCCCAGCACGGCAGAGAGGACTCAGTCCTACACCTACCACCTTTCCCTATATGATATCGACAGCAATGTTTAATTTCCAAATCAGATAAAGGAAGAGATTAAAATTTAACAATTATAATAATATACTATACTGTAAGTTTTTGACTGTGGTGTTTTCACTCTGGAGTGGTTTCCTTCAGGCAACTGAAACCACAGATAAAGCCCCAGTGTGCAGAAACGTTACCCTAATCCCGTCTTCTCTTTCCTGTTCTTGCACCCTTGCTTCTTGCATTTCTTGCTTTATGTATCTGCATATGAAAATTACTCTCTAAGAACGACTTGGCATGGATGGAGGAGCATGGTGGCTAATGGTAGTGCCCCATGCTAAAAAGAACAGGGTCTAGGAGTCACATGATCCTCGGAGTGTGATGGGCTCTGTCACTAGCTCATAACTGTACAATAGTGTCAACCCCAGCCCCTGGACCCAAATCATACTGTGAAAGTGATGGGAAATGTCTATGAAAGCCCCTTGAAATTTAAAGTTATGTTTTTCTTTCTTCCTCCCTCCCTCCCTTTCTCTTCCCCTCCCTCTCTTCCTTTCATTTTTTTTTTTTAAATTTTGTTTGTTTTTCTGTAAGACAGGATTTCTCTGTATAACCAGGCTGGCCTCAGATTCAGAGATTCACTTGCCTTTGTCTCCTGGGTGCTGGGACTAAAGGTGTGCGCCACCATGCCTGGTGAAAAAGTTATAGATATTGCTTAGGAATGGAAAAATCATTCCATTGTCAACGTTGAGAAACAAACTAAATTCTGAGTCTCAGAAGCATTTACTTGAAATGTGTTTTCAGAAGAAAGCTGCAAACCGTGATGAACAGGGACCTACCTGGAAAGTACCGCTCTGGAACTTTGGATATGTAGAAGAGGAAAGCAAGAAGAGCAATCACATACATCACAATTACTCGGGGTGCAAAGTCCTGGAAAGCAAAGTGCATTTGCTTAGATTTTCCCCGTGCTACTGAGATCTCCTGGAGCTCAGAGGTGAGATTTAAAAACTGCCAAGTCTCAGTTATCTTGCGGATGGTCTCTATAGTAACGGTCGCTTGTTCTCATCCCACAGGAAGAGGTCCACAGCAATGGAGCATAGGGGTGGAGCATAGAGTTCAGCTACTTATGGAACTTGAGCTTTGACACTGGTGACAGTCCCGAGATTGCCTAACTCCTCTACAAAGTGGTTACAGAGTGTCATGTATACAAGAGCTGAGTCAGCAGAGATAAAGACCGAACAGTTTCCCACATCCCAGGGAAATGCTACATGAATCTCACTGCTGGTGCGTGGGCCTAAAGGTCTGCCTGACTCTAGTGACAATCAGCAAACTAAGACACATAACTGCTCCTGACCCTGGTTACAAACCTAATTTACCAGCAGTTCATGTAAGACACAGACAACTTCTCTGTTCCTTCTCAAGTAGATGATCTTGGCCTTCTCCAGCTCTATATTCTTCAGTTATCAGTCTCAGATTTCTAACCTTCAACCATCCGTTAGGCTTACCTGTCTGGAAATCTCATCTTTAGAAGGGATATCTCTTCCCAACTAAAAAAATGAGAGCTTTTGAGTGGACTCCTTCCAAGGTTCCCCTTTGCTTCCTAACTAGAATGACCAGTGTTCTTACTAGAATCCTGTTTTCAAGAACCACTGTCTTTATATGCCTGTTTTCTATCCTAAGTCTTGTAAATAAAGGAATATCCAAAAATTTCCTAAAATCTATCAACTCTATCAACTCTAAAGTTCTTGTTCTTTTTATCATTATAAGCTGACTGTAATTTACCACCTCTAAAACTAATCACTTTTCTGTCAGCTACCAGTCAGTCTTTCCTAGAATTAAATCACAGGTAGCAGCTTCTCATTCTACTGACTTATTCTTGGGGGCTCAAAATTACCAGAAAAATGGTGTCTTCATACGCAGCTGGACAGCTATGTCCCTCCCCACTCATACCAGCCTTGTTACCTTCGTGATCGTAGGAAGAGAATACCGCTCTTCCTTGATTTACCACACCACTATCTCACTCTGCCCCAAACCACCTTTCTCGTTACTGCTTTACCAATTGCCTTCCTCTATGCCACAGGGAAAGCAAGCCTACTGACAGCCTTCCTCTCCCGGTCAGCTACCTCTCCTGGAAGTGTTGACAAACTCCATTTGTGTCCAGACAACGACACCATGACCACTGAGACTGGCGCCAGCTCTCTTGGCATATTTACTCACATTAAACATTTTCAAGCGCTCTCTCTCTAGCACACACTTGGAGCCTTTTTAGAAGCATTTCTAAGGACACAGAAACTCGTTCTGTGGTGCTCAGGAAGACAGAGCCCTACGCCCTCCTGGAGCTCTTCCCCTCAAATTTCCCGTTTCCACAGGATCCGAAGGCACAGAATCAACAGCCCTTCTTCTGCTTCTCCATTTCTTCTTCTCGCTGGGTTGAACATACTCCTCCAGCTCCAGCGACCAGCGTGATGCCTACTGTCAGACATGCATCACCTGTCTCCAACTCCATCCTCAGTTCAAACCCTATGTCTACTCCTATTTGTATCCCTTACACATCTCTGACACCGCATGTCCAACCATAACTCTTCCTCCAGCAAAAGAAACCGAGCGTTCCACCTCTCTAACCCGTGTCTATGCTTTATCACTAGCGCAGCAGGCAGAACTGCAAACTCGGACGTCCTCCCCAGAATCGACGTGTGTACTCACATACCGAGACAGAAAAAGACTGATGTTATTTCATACAATGACTCAGCAGAAACGAGTAGAGACTAATGTGGTTTTGAAAGGTATGCTTATTTATATAGCGGTGAAAACTATGTTTCATCATGCAACTAAAAACATGCTCCCAAAGGATTCAGAGCTACCCACATGGCCTCGTTACACCGCGTTACCCAAGAAATGAAAATGAAGGACCAAAAAAACCAAACTCCTGACCACACTCAGCCTACCTGGACAATAGGAGCACTGATTCCTCCATTGAGCCAGACCCAGTGAAGAGTTGGGATCACTCCATAGCCTGAAACTGAACAAAAAATGATAGGGCGGAGCCTCTGCCACTGTTGCGTGAGGTAATTGGGATGAATCTGTGCAAAGAACACTGCCAGGATCATTGCAAGCACGGTGATCAAGTACACTTGACGCCAGTACTAGAAAGAAAGGAAGACAGTCATTTGGGCCTCTGCACTAAATACCACAGGTTCTGTTTACTTGACTTTTAATGTCCAAACAAGAGCCCCATGCCCTTCTAAGGAATATTCCATACAAAGTTTTTTGTTTTTTTTGATTTTTCGAGACAAGGTTTCTCTGAGGCTTTGGAGCCTGTCCTGGAACTAGCTCTT
>LOEQ01002723.1:0-11598 GCA_001685075.1 Bramus lutescens
GGACTGAGGGAGGGAGGGACTGAGGGAGGGAGGGAAAACTGGAATCCAGGATACTTGGATTCCAGTTTAATTCCCAACAAATTCTGTTGTTCAGCCTGGGAAAATCATTCAATTTCTCTGACCCCAAATCATCTCAGTTTATATCTCTCTTAAAATGCCATCCTGAGGTGCTACTCTTGAATCCAAGGACATTCAACTTGTCAAAACTGGTGAGTCACTTGTTTGACTGAATGGAAATTATGAAAATCTATTAAAATGATACCCAAGATCTAAGGCATATTAAGGGCTAAACAAAACCCAACAACAAAAAAAGAATTCATTCATTTTATTTTGAACCTCTAGAATTGAAAGATAATGACATTTTTTCCAAAGGTAATGATGCAAAAAAATCTAGTACTCTGTCTGATTAAATTGATACTGCCCTGTTGATGTTCAGGCATGAAATATTTTATAGAATAAATGCCAAGGGAAATGTGGCAGGCCTGAGGAAGTCAGGACAGGCCCAGAGGGCAGGGGAAGCCACAGTCGAAGCCTACTATGACCATAGCACCCTAACATCTCTGACAATAGCCCACATAACCTAGAACACACAGCACTGTGTGGCCAAACAAGAGATGGAAGTGGAATGTCTTTTCTCCTGACTTGTCTGGTTTGCAGCATCAGGTGGGGCTCTTGAGATCCCTCTCCTGATCTAACGTGATTAGGCATCAAGTCTCCACGTGGGGAATGAAGCTTCCTCCCCCATCCTTCAACAGCAATGATTAAGTTCCATCCGAAATGGCTGACAGAAAAGCCCTGTCGTGGCTTCAGTCTACATTGTTGAAGCATCAGAATTATATGGTGCCTTTGTTATCTTGTGGAATGCATGTCCCTGGGGTACTCCTTTGAGTTCAACTAAAATGACAGTTTAATTCTCAGTAAATGAGTGCTAATTAAAATGCTGGGGGAAAGACTGTCATAATTGAATAATGAGAATAATGCAGCATGCATTTGTTTAAAAGTTCCTGTAAGCTGAAATTAGGGATCAAAAAAAAAATGGTCTCTAGGAGCTCACAGGCAAAAGCCAGCTCTCTGAAAAAGCCTTTAATACCCAGCATGCATGCACGCTCAGCTAAGTCTGCATCCTGAGCAGGAATTGTTCTGAAACTAGCCTGAGAGTCTAATTCTCACCTCCCCCTCGGTTGCTTGCATGATGCTTGTGAAGGCATCCTTCATCCCTAGATTTGGGGGATATGTGATTGGAATAGAACACATTGTGGTGAAATCCATTTCTGACTGAGTCTTGAACAGGGTAGCTGGGATAGTCTCTGTGGATTCACATTTTTAGAATGCAAGAGTCTTTGCCATAACAATGTGTTTAGAAAACAGAATCAGACAATGCCCAGATTAGAAGTCTCTGAGGGAAGTCACATGACTGTGTGGAACGCGTTCGGAAGCCCTGCTACTTTAAGACCTGGTGTAAATAATTCACTCCATATTCTCATCACTCCATTAGATTTGTTTGGAGGATAAAATTCGACAATACACTTCACTTCAAAGGGAAAAATATTAGACAAATGAAGCAAACTGCAGCCTAGAACAACGGGCTGACTGTCTGAGTGGCACAAACTTTGGCTTTACTTCCTAATGCCCACAATGGTGTCCACACATTTTAAACTAGGTAGGCCTGTAGGGGGCAAATCGACAGTAGTGAGAAATCTATATTATCCTAAAACACAAAAATGTAATCATCACCCCAGAAGGCCCAGTTTCTACGCCGGGACTCCATCTCAGCTGCTGGATAATTGGATTGACTTTCATGCTTCTCGCTCTCTGCGTTTTCTTTATGTCTTCCATCCCGGTAATAGTTCATTTCAAAGACTTCACAACTGTATTGAATTCAACCCATTCAGTGAGTTTCTGTCCTGTCCTTACAGATCTATGGGAAAAAATAAATTCTACAACCGCCTTCTCTGCCTAACAACTTTTACAGTGAGTAAATTCTGCGCGATCTGAATTCGTTGATTGTGAAAAAAATGTCCCCCAGGGCCACCCATTGGGAGGCCTCCCATACACTCCCTAATCCAACCCAGTTTAGAGCCCTGACAGCTCCAGCAGAGACGCTTAGACACCCCCTTATGAATATGCAAAGACAATCTTTCACTTACAAAAGAAACTGATATAGCCATTATGGCCTGTGGTTAATCAAACCTCTGTTCACTTCCCTCTGCTTTGAGAACCTTCATCAAGAAAATGTGTTGCTAAGCAAACTTAGCACTAAGGACCTGGTTCCCTTACAAAATGATTGCCTAGGGGCCAGCTTGCTTAGAAGTAAAGATCCAAGCTGGGGTTCTTTTTGTTGGTAGTGGTGGTGCTTTTTTGTTTTTTGGGGTTTTTTGTTTT
Organism: Bramus lutescens; assembly: GCA_001685075.1. Lineage (NCBI taxonomy): Eukaryota > Metazoa > Chordata > Mammalia > Rodentia > Cricetidae > Bramus > Bramus lutescens. The sequence goes on from LOEQ01002723.1 coordinate 2,383, forward strand.
GTTTTGTTTTTTAGCTTCTTATTGGATTTCCTATAAAATCCAAGCTCATCCTTCAGTTGAAGGATGCTTGGAAAGTTGTTTACACGTTACCCATTTAAATAAGTTGGAGTTTACACCACACTCACACACACACACACACACACACACACACTCGCACTAGATCCTACTTGCTTTGGCAACTGCTTCTTGGAAAACATCCAAGCTTGGGCCAAGGAAATGTGTAATAGAGCGGCTGACTTTGCAAGCATCTGGTGAATTCACAACCTTCATTGAGCCTTACATAATGTGTCATCAATATTCATTCTTTATAGACATCTATCTTAGTCATTGCCACCTCCCCCAGGAAACACGATCAAGGACCAAGAGAAAACACGAAGCACATTATATTGCAAATGTTTGTTGAGAAACACGGGACTAGAAAAGCCCCTCCCAGCTTTGCAACTCATTTCCAATGAGACCTTATGGATTCCATGATTCCCAAAGAGGGAAAGACACATCCTGTGGCACCACAGTGAAGTCTTCAGCCTATGCGCACAAACACAGTTTTCTCATAAAGTACCTAGACCATCAGATTCCATCTAGTTTAATCAAACTGTCTCCTTGCAGGTTTTAGGTACCGCTTTCCTTCAGGGAGTGAGAGGTCAATGACTTCCATCTTCAGTTCCCATCAACAACTTCTTGTTTTGCTCAGGAAGATCTTAAAGAGATGGGAAGCACCCAGGCATTTGGAGACCAGACTTTGGCATGAATAATTAAATACGTTAACCTCTGAGCTGCCAGATTTAGTTCCGGAGAAACACCATTCTCAGTGAAAGATGTATGTCTTCCCGGCTACATCACACGCTGCTCTCGTTCAGTGATGTTCATGTAATGTTGCCTTACTTCTCCTTGGCTCTTCTCATGTAATTAACTTGATCAGAGGGTAGTGGCTCTTAGATTCTGTACTTTCTCTTTACCTGTTAATCATGGGGACATTTATATTTACTGTGTTTCCCATTTTCTTCAGTCTTTGTATTTGTTCATTTGAGCACAAATTTCAGCATTCGGGTGATACTACCCCTCCCAGGCCTGGCTAATTCCTGAAGCACTAAATGGCTTAGTTGAAAACATGCCTGTCTCAGGCAAGCCAACGAATGCCTCATCTAAGCCATATACCGTGCCATTCTTGTCCTTCTTGTAGTCATCCTAGGGACGAGAACCAGGGACCTGGAGACCATCCTCTTAGCCCAAAGGACTCCAGGATTATCCAAACAAAGCAATCCTAAACAGTTACTATACCCTGTCTTGCTTTTTCTACACCCTGGTCTAAGTCCTTCCTTACCCCTGTGTACCTCCTAACCAATATGAATGTTCCCCCATGTGGTCCTGTGTGGCATGGTGCACCTGTATGAATTACAGATGATACAGACCATCTTCCATGACATTGGTCTCTCCCGGTAATTATCCAATCATCTCCAAGACATCTCTCTGGTACAGATCAAACTTGTATCTGCCCTGCATTCATTTTGTATAGCTTTGATATTATCTGAGATAGGATCTGAAATTGCAACATTGAAATTGCCTCTGAGACCCTCAAGGCCCTCTCAGCTCTAAACTTTGTGTGGGTAGGGACTGAGCAGAATTTTCTTCTGTATTCCTAATGCAGCACAGAACCTGGGAGGTTCTAGTAATCTCTTTTGGTTGCGGGGGGCAGGGGGTGGGATGGGGGAAATGATTGAATATTCCTAAAGTGGTGTTTCCATTAATGTGATGGTAGCTATAGGCCAATCAGGGGTCCTCGGAATTTGGTCCAGCATCATCTTAGGCCTTGTCCAGAGAGGCTTACAGAAGCCCAGTCCCTCTGGGGAAGGCTCTGGAAACTGCAGTAAGTTCCGGGTTGTTGTTGGAGAGCCTGTGCCTTGCTTTTGTTTCAAAAGCACTGTTCTCTGGTAGACTTCCAGTCAACAAAGGGCACAGGAGGGCTGTGAGCTGTGAGGAAATTGTACCCCAAGTGTTTTATATTCATAGTGATTAAGAACCTACAGCGTTTGTTTTCCCACACACCTGTACGCAATGCCCGAATCTGACTGATTGTTTGGTACTCAGTTCTCTCTGTCAAGTGGCTGAGGTAAATTTCTCCTTGAGCTGTTTTGCCATTGACACGTGTGATGGTCAGTCTGAATTATCCACTTGACACAGTCTAGAGAAGAATGTCAAGCATTGTCTGGATCAGGTGGGCCTGTTATCATGTCTATGGGGGAGTTTCTCGATTGTTTTAACAGATATGGAAAGACACAGCCTGAAAGTGTGTGGCCCTAGTCCCTCATTTAGGAGGCGTGGACTATACAAGTATAAAAAGCTATCTGAGCATTAAGCATACATGCATAGTGTGTGGCCCTCGTCCCTTGTTTAGAAGGCATGGACTACATAAGTATAGAAAGCTATCTGAGCACTGAGCATACGTGCGTTTCTTTTTCTGTATTTTTGGATGTGTCTGTGAAGTGACTACCTCTTTCAAGCCCCATCCTGTACCTATAGCTTCCCCACAATGATGGACTGTGGCCTAGAACTGTGAGCTACAAATCAATACTTTCTTTCTTTTGTTGTCTTTCTCCTTTGGTTTTGGTTTTGCTGGGGTTTGCTATTATAGCAACTTAAATAGATCTAGGACTATGTGGATAAGATTTTCTACATAGGAGATAAGCGAAATCTTTTAATCGAATAGAATATGTGTGCATTTGTATATTCTCATGAGTACCCATGTTTAAATCCCTTCCTTATGCACCCCACTCCCCGGTGTGCAGCTAGTCAAGTATGACTCCTCAGTGTGGGTTATGTGCACTCCTTCCATCAAGCCTTGTGCTGCTGCTCTCATCTTCTCAGAACTCTTGCCTGTGACCTCCACCTGCTCTGTATGCACAGTACAGAAAGAGTTGATTGGAAGCGCTTGTGGATTTTTATATCCACCCAGAGAAATATACTCCAATGAATATTCAGGACTAGGCTCCTGAAAGATATGCTCCTTGGGGCACCAGGAAGTAGCTTTGTGAATGAGCCCTTCTCTAATAACAGTTGATATGAGCCAAGGTCTCATGCAGAAGCTTTCAGTGGGGTTTCCATCTAATTTTTCCCCCTAGAGCTGACATTTCTGGCATTTCTGACAACATTGTCCCTACAGTGTCTTTGACAGGACTAACAGCCCTCGAGGAAAATGACTGATGGCAGGTTCCTTTTTTCTTTCCCTTTCATCTCACCCACTGTTTTTCCTAAAAGCGTCAGAAAAAATTGCAAGATAGATACTTCTGTGCAGGTGGCAAGACAGTCCATGAATAAATAATTAAGTTTAACTTTATTTCTCTGAACCCCCAAATCAAAAGAGTTAGCTGAGAACCCCTGACAAATTCCATGCAGCTCTAGCTTCTTTGGAGCTATCTCTAGGTTGCTAGGAAACATGGTCTCCTTTGTGAGGCAGTAGACCCTCGGTTTGTGCTAATGATATCTCTCCTCTACCTTATGGCCCGAATTCTGCCAACTTTGGGGTTCCATGCTCTCATTGGATGATCACCATTATCAAGGAACTGATCATTTCTGTGAGCCTCCTGTTGTGACATATATTTTCATGGGCTAAAAGACTTAGTCCCCAGCTGGTGGTAATGTTGAGAGGTGATTCAGTCATGAAGGCACTGACTCCATCAAAAGATTAATCCATTGATAAGTTCACAGCTGAATGAATTACTAGGAGACTGGAAACTTGCCCTTAAAGGGTGTGTCTTGCCCTGGTTCCTTTTATGAACTCTTTTGCCTCCCGGCTGCCAGAGGGTAAATCACTTTCCTCTATTGTGCCTTTCGGTACACTAGTTCTGCCTCACCAAAACCTAGAAACAACAGAGCCAGACAACCAGAGACCAAAGTCTCTGAAATTATGAGTTCAAATCTGTCTTTCCTTCTGTCAATCAATTGTTTCAGGTATACTGTCACAGCAATAAAGGCTAACCATCATGCATCTGTCTCGCTTCAAAATTTGTGAGGTTCAAGACTCAAGAACTAGAAGGATTTTCCCATCTAGAATTAACATGGTTTCATGGAGTGCCAGCAACTTCACTATTCTTTGGATGTTATGCCCTGATGTGAACTGGATTTCATTTAATATATATTTTTTCAATTGATGTCATGAAATTATGTAACTCAAAGAAAAATGTAAATAAAAGCTCTCACTAGTAGATCTGATTCTGGGTCAAACAACAAGGTGACTGAGACAGCATCCAAACCCAGACAGTCTTCTCTCCTTAGGAATGCAACGACTGCCACTTTCCTGGTTGTCGCAGGGCAAAGGCCAGTCATCAATGCTATGATCCAGTTGTTCCTTTATTGCTTCTCCTGACACTCCAAGGAAATAAGAGTCCAGCAGGCTGTCAGCTTAGCCCAGCGATACAAGGCAACTGCATATTTGACCTTGGCTATGTTAAACTTAGCCAGACTTTGCCCTAAAAATGAAGGTGAGTTCTCTCTCCAGCTCCCCAGAAAAACTGCCAATTAAATAAGAGAAATCAAATTAGATCTAGCTGATGTCTGCAATTCAGCTAACCCTGGGGCAGCAGCAATTGCCAGCAGGTGGTTCTAAGCAACACTTTGTGGTAGTCACGTCATGTTGCTTAAGGATGTGAGAAGCCCAAGTCTACCAGTTTCCAGTGTTTGACAAACCAGATTGCTGTTGGATTATATTCAAACAGACAGCTCCATCTGAGTGTTTCGGGGAAAGCCTTCTCAAGCAATCAGGTAAGGTCAGAAAAAAATTCCCCAGACTAGCTAAAAACTGGTGCATACCCACTTCTGAAAGAAAGTCCAAGTGAGGAGCTTTGCATGTTTGCACATTCACCCTTCATACATTTGACAGACATCCAGCAATTATTTATGAAGCCCTAATCTGTGCCATTGTCTGTGCTTGGGGGCTGAATGTGCACTGCCCTGCCTAACACACATCCTCTAGGCAGGCAGTCAATAGTGGCCATGCTAGAAAGTTCTTATGTGTCAACTCAAACCTTTCCTGGAATGCCATTCTTATTAAAAATTTGAGACTTCCAACAGTAAATTATTTGTTAACGTTAACCAAAAACACCAAAATGACAGATTGAATGAAGCTTTAGGATCTACCAAAGCAAAGAATAACATAAAGTTGCCTAAAGTTTCAATTGTGTTTCTCACTCAGCATCACTTCGTATTTTTGTAGGAAGGAGTCAGTCAAAAGCACAAGGCACTATTCCACTTGGGTAAGAACCCACTAAGTGGCTAAATATCTCAAGAAATGTTCTAATCATCCCTGAAAATTAAGGAAATGAAAATCAAAATAATTTTGAGATTTTCTCTTACCATTCCGACCTGAATGGAAAGGGAACCCTCATTCGCTATTGGTGAGGTTGAAAACTCATCCAGTCGTTCTGGAATTCAGTGTAGAGAATTCTTAAAACACTAAAAGTGAATCTACCATATGCATCAGGGATGCCATGCCTTAGTGTATGCCCAAAGGACTCATCATCCTACTCCAAAGATGCTTGCAATGTTCATTGCTGCTCTAGTCACATCCGTCTATGCACAGAAGCTAGAAAATCAAACCTACAAAATCAACCAATTAAAGAATAGTTAAAATGTGGTTGAAATACACTATGGAATACTATTCAGCTGTAAAAAAATGAAATTTTCAAGTAAATGGATAAAACTAAAAAAGATATTATTGAGTTAGGTAGCCTACACCCAAATCACATACCAAATTTTTTTCTCATCTGAGTCTCCTAGTTTCAAATCCTCAGATATGAATTTTTAACATGGAGTCACTGTATATAGCAGCATATGAGTGATTTGAAGGTAGAGATGGAAAAATGGAGGGTTTTTTAATTAGGTGATGTAGGAGATAAAGACATAAGGAAGGTAAAATAAAAAAGTCATAAGAAATAATATTGTTGTCTATTTACCTAAAATTACATATAACACAGGTAAGTACATACAGTTGAAATGTTATTTTCCCACCTGGGCTGACAATGCACAACACACTCCAAGAGCCATAAACTACCCAATAAAACCCCAACATCAGTCAAGGGAAGCCCCCTTTTGAGTTGTTGATCAATTGTTGTTGTCTAAGAGACTCTCAAAATATCATAGGCTATTGCTGTTATTCTTGGTTACCTCACAGAGGTTGAACGTAAGTCCATATAGTCCATATATATTAAGACATAGCACCCAGAGTTGTTGACCTGAATATCTCCTTCCTGTAGACCAGCTTTCATGGTACCAGAAGGGAGAGAAGCAGCAAGTATTACCCAGCTATGCTACTTCTGAACAACTCAATCACCATGATACAATATCCTTAAGGTTGAAACAGTGACACACACACCTTTGTGATAACCAACAGCTCTCCAATTAGACTCAAGGCTCACTCAACAAGAGGGAAATCATGTCTGGTACTGGAAACCTAGCCGACTATCAGGGGCTGGTAAAGCCTTGGATCTTGGAGGAGAATCATAACCACCATTTTACTAAAGCAGCCTAATTCTCGACTGGATAATAGGCATGTGTCCTTCTACCCACAGATGAGTGTATGTCTCACTCTTCATCTTCCCTTTACAACAGACAGAGGGCATTACAGAAAGCCACAATGGGCCAAAATGCAGAGAACAAGTGACTGTGTGTCACCCGTCCTCAACTGGTGACATCTAGAACACTACTCAAGCCTCTGCAGTTCAGGTATCATAGTGGAAGACACAGAAAGACTGCAAAATCCTGAGAAGCAGGGCGTTTCCTGTGGAATTGATTGCCTAGAAATGTCAAAGAAGCTATACCTGTGAAGTCTCATCAACATGTGAGTTTTCAAACTGTACCTTGTTTCCCAGTAGCATATGAATCTAGAAAGGCAGTTGTCAGCTGGCTTGGGTCTATGTTAGGTCCGTGATCCTCATAGCATTCCTATGAGTAAAGAGGTAACTAACCATGCAATTACTACTTTAGTTCCTTGTTCTTATCATTGGTTTGGTTTTGTTGTTGTTATTGTTTGTTTGGTTTGGTATTTTGCTTTGTTTTGTTTTGGTATCAGATAGGCCTTAGGAGCTCAGGCTGACCTTAAGCTCACTATATAGTTGAGGCTAGCCCTGATATCCTAATCCTCCTGCCTCAGCCTCCCAAACTCTGGGCTTATACATAAGACCAGAAGGCCTGGCTTGCTTCATTTTTTCTTTGGTCATCTGCCATGGCATTTTGTTCCATCAGTCAATGAACAATTGTCAGTCTCCTCCCTGTTTAAAATACTGCACTATGCTGTTAACTTGTATAATCCAAAATGGTAGCCCCTAGCTATGCATATTAAAATTAATTAAAATGAAATAAAATTTAAAATTCAATGGCTCCATTGCAATAGCCACATGTCACTACTCACTATATTCGTTGAAAAGGGCTACCTTAGTGTAGCAGAGTTTGGGTTTTAAAATGTTCATTTTTGTGAAAACAAAACTCTATGGTCAGCAATGTGCATCATCTTCATTCTTGAGCAACGGTGTCACTGCAAGTTGCCAAAGGATGAAAGTATGTTTCTAACGTCCTCAAGACTTTCTACCCTTCACTCCCGAGTCACTCTTCTACTTCCTTGTCCTCAGGAAGTGTGCTGCCAAGTCTTTTCATACTGGACACAGGACAAGAAAGATGTGAGTGGATGAGGCTGTCTGTTTACATTGGTCCGGAGGCTGCTCATTGCAGCTACTGATCCGAGTCCACATGAGTTTCCATACAGTTTCCCTCCTCCTGTTAGGCACTTTTATCCTAGCTTTAGTGAAGCCCATCCATCTGCACTGCTGGCACCAGCTAGTCAGGTGACCCTCTTTCCTGTCTCGCACTAATGGCCAAGAAGGTCACTTGTGTAACTTACAACCTTCACCAAGGTCCCACTGCTGCTTTCCAGTTTCTGTGTTTATTGTGGACAGCTGAAAAGCTTCCTGTCTTGCCCTTCTTTGTCTCTGCTTCCATTTGATTAGAAAAAAGAGCCAAGGTTGGAGCCTTCTTCCCTCAAGGCAATGAAACCTTCAGTTTTCTCTGATGAACTATTCCCTCTCACCTTTCACTATTCCCAACTCAATGTCAGACTCCATGACAACAGGATGCCTCTTGAAGGACATCCAGCACACCTTCACAAGGAATGCTCGTGTCTTTCTCTGCAGTAGGAAATAAAGTATTGAAGAGCAATCATCTTTGATCCTTTAGAGGGCTTTTGTTGGTTGGTTGGTTGGTTTGTCTGACAGTTTAATTTCTTTCTAAGCCAGAAGCAGGGGAATCAAAATGTAGAGGAAGCTTGTCTTTATCCCAGACCAAAGAAAGAGAAAAAAATAATAAAGAATCTAGATTTGATCTAAAAGGGTGCAAAAGTCAAATTCTAAAGACAACTAGAAAATCACTGTTACTCCTGAAAGAGAAAAGAGAAGGGATAAACGTAAAGAGGGGAATTGTACAGGGGAGCAGAGGGAGTTCAGAGAAGCAATGGAGACAGGGACACTCTAAGTTCATGTGAATGAACCCAAAAGAAAAGGAGATGCCATAAAAGAACGAAAACAAAATTAAAGATCTTCCCCAACACAAATGAGTGACCAATGACGTAGCTGTGATTAGACTTGGCATTTCATTTTAAAGAATCTTAACAGGTGGGGTTGTCTTTCTTTGCACTGTTGGTACTGGCTGAAACCCTGGCAACACAGTCTAAAGTAAAGAGAACATGAGAAGTGATTGGTCCCCCATCAGAGAAAACAAGGACAGATGACCCGAGCTACCAAACAGACCTTGGATCCTGGAGACCCCAACTGCCCAGCCTCTCCCCAGTAGAGGGGCCAAAATCATCAAGGACAAGGTTTTGCTGAACCCAACCATCCCTTAGTGTATGTGGGCCAAAAACTTACATGGAGCCAGTAGCCTGAGGAGTCCTCTTAATAGTTAACAATCTTATGTAACTCCTCCCATTTGAGGATGTATGTCTGTATTAATAACTGAACATACACACATATCTTGTTACATATTTTGCACCATGCTTATGATGTAAATATGTAAACAACATATATAATTGTGCTACAAGCTGTGCCACCTTTTCTTTCTTTTTTTCTTTTTTTTTTTCATTTAAACACTACCTGGCCCATTAGCTCCAGTCCCTTATTGGCTAATTATCACATATTGATCTAACTCATTTCTAATATCTGTATTGCCACTTGACTGTGG
>LOEQ01002723.1:20072-31303 GCA_001685075.1 Bramus lutescens
AGAGAGAGAGAGAGAGAGAGAAGGGGCGAGAGAGAGACAGAGGATTTATTTTCCAGATCAAAGTAATCCGTCATCCATTGCTATGGCTCCAGACGTCTTTTTCTGTTGTCCTTTTCATTGACCAGACAAGATGTTTCTCAGCTCTCTGCTTCTTTTTTCCCCTCTGAATTTGTTTTCTCATTGAGAAAAGTGGTCATTAAAGTATTAGTTTAGGTTGATTGGCTCTTCAGCAATAGGAGAGGCTCTGAGGTTTTATTATGTTTGACATGGTCTCAGAGACAGTGGCTGGATTGTTATACAATGGGAAATCACACCTTAAGGCAGCAGGCCTCTTCCTGGGGATCTACCCAAGCTGTGAGGTCGATGACTTCACACCAAGCCTATCAGGATTCTCCTGGGTGCTTTCAGGGCCTGGGTGTGTCTGGCTTTGTCTTTGGCTGCTGCACGGGAGTCAGCTCCCTGCCTTGGTCATGGAGCCAGCCCCCTCCAATAGATCTACATTCCTCCCAAAGGGCTGAAGCTGCCCAGCATTCTCTTCCATTTATATCAATCAGTGACGCGTTCAGTAGGAAAAGCGGGGAGGGAGAAGGGGGCGCTTTGATGTTTCTGAGGGACAGAAATTACTTGGATGTTCTTCCAGGGCCACTCAGCAGCAGGTAGAGGATAGGACAGCTGGTGGGGAGGTTGGCAGCTGGGATGTGCCTGATCAACCATAGCGGGGAACTGCTCTGCCCTTACGAACTGAAAAGTTTGCTCCTATAGTCCAGTGGGGAGGATAAGAATAAGGAAGAAAGATCAGAGGGCCAGGCACGCACCACCTGGGACAAAGGCCTCAAGCCGTACCAAACACCTTTCCAGAAGATTTCATTTTGTTTCAAGTCCAATTGACTGAAGTCTTTATGTCTAATCCAATACAAATGCATGACTTCCAATACCCAGGCAATGTTGCAAAGGGTGGCGAGCTGCATGCACGCAGATGTTAAGTCTCTCTTTGCCCATCTGTTAAAATACATTTAGCAAAAGGCTTGCTTTAAAGATTCATAATACCACAGAGATGCTGTTTGCTAATACACACTCTGTGCCAGGCACTGTGCTTAGCATTTATACACATCATCTAACTGCAGGCACACACACACAACCACCCTTTGCAATAGGCGCTGCTTCAAGGTCGCTATCTCTGACAAAGGGGAAATGCACCAGGAGTTGGAATGTGTCATCCAAACTCAAACCAGTCAACTGATATGTACGTTTGGGATTCGAGTGCAATCAGCTCAGTAGTTCCTGTCCTATTAGGCAGTACTTGGGAATGAAATAAAATAATGTATTAATGTATTGACTCTGGGAGCAGACATACAGCAATACGGCCAGTCCTTAATTTTGCAGTGTTAACATTATTATGACACTCCTCCTTCTATGGCTTTGGCCAAGTGAATCAGAGTCTGTGACAGTGTCTCTAAAGGGGAAGGACTTCAGGAAAGCAAACACATCAAATGTAGAGATTGGCCAGAGACGATGCACAGAAAAAAATAGTATTTTTTATCTACATGTTCCATGAACATAAACACACTGAACAAGATTTGCTGGAGGAAACGGTGAAGGGAAAAGGAATGAGGAGTCGGGGTCCAAGAAAGAGCTGCTCATTTCTAGAGGTTGCCTAGCCTTGCCTAGGTAAAAGGGGGGTCTGGGTGGAAGCAGAGATAGATGAATGTCTTGGGGTTAGACAAAGAGTAGGGGGGTACAGATGACTGCTGAAACCCAATAAAGCACGCCTGGGCTGGGGCCGGGGGTCCTTAGCAGTTAATATGCTGTGTTCTTGCAGAGGATGGAGTTTGGCTCTAAGAACCCACATTAGGTGGATCACAGTCTCCTACAATTCTAGCTGCAGGGCATCTGACAGCCCGTTCTGGACTCGTGGGGTATCCACATTCACATGTGTGCACATACACATACATATAGAGCTAAAAGAAATAAAAATCAATTGCTTAGATTTATCTATTTCCGTGTGTGTGTGTGTGTGTGTGTGTGTGTGTGTGCTCACATAGGTTTTTTGGGGGGGGTGTCACATGCATGCAGATCCTCTGTCACTGGAGTTATAGACAGTTTGAAGGCACCATGGGAACAGAATCCAGGCCTTCTACAGGGTACAGTAAATGTTCTTGACCAACAAACCATCTCTCCAGCCCCACACACATAATTTTAAAGTAAAATAAGCATTTAAAAGAGAACTGAAGAACACTCTTTCTAATGTTCACATCTATTCATACTAGAAGATGCATGTACAGAACACTAAATCTCTTGTTACCCAGAATCCCTTGTTATCTATAGCTGCCGCCAACTGCAGATTCCTCAGGAGCCTCCTAAATTATTATAAAACCTCATTCCCTTATTTATTGAATGAGTATTTACTTAGGACTTCCTGTGTGTCTGGTACTTGGGGGTACAAAAACTATAAGAAGAGCTGACAAGGGCCCCTCCCTGCCCTAAGTATTCTACAGGACCTAATTTGGGGGAGTTTTATAGAGAGTGCTCTAAAAGGGATGGCTAGCCCATGGGACCAGCTCTGACATGAACAAGTACGAGGGATAGGATGGCGGTTAGCTCAGAGGTTGTTTCTCCCTATTGGAAACCAGCTTCATTTTTTTTTAAACGGAAGCCTTTTCTTTAAAAGATTTATTTTTTATTATGTATACAGTATTCTCAGTACTCTGTCTGCATGTATGCCTACAAGCCAGAAGAGGGCACCAGACCCCATTACGGATGGTTGTGAGCCACCATGTGGTTTCTGGGAATTGAACTCAGGACCTTTGGAAGAGCAGGCAGTGCTCTTAACCTCTAAGCCATCTCTCCAGCCCTTCGTGAAACCAAAGGAAGACTGTCCCATTTATCAGCTTTGTTGTCAGTTGAAGAGTCATCTGTATCAAATTGGCCTGTGGACACGGGGGCATTTTTTTTTATTGCTAATTGGTTAAGAAGGCGCCATTCTAATGTAGGTGGCACTGCCCCTGGGCTGATGGGTCTGGATTGTGTAACGAAGGTAGCTGACCCTGAGAGACAGCAAGCCACCTAGTGGTATTCTTTCACGGCCTCTGCTTCAGTTCTTGCCTCTGGGTTCCTGTTTGGAATCTTGCCTTGGCTTCCCTAGGTGATGTACTAAAATAGCCCCGGCCTCCCCAAATTGCTTTTAGTTGTGCTGTCCATCACACCAGCAGAAAGCAATCTAGAAGAAGGATGTTTCCTGAAAGTGAAGGAGAGGTGGAGAAGGCCCGCTGCTGCTCCTGTGGAAACTGTCCGGGCAAGGAGGAGACTCTCAGACTGAAGAGGGCAGGGAGATGGGAGCCAACAGAGGCCTTCACACGGTGGAAGGTGAAGCAGTGCTGGATGGTCCTAACCTTCTCAACCAGGAGTGCTCATCTGGGGAGCATTTTAGGAAAGGAGAGGAGATGTTGCGAGAAATTATGAACCATCACTATAGAAAATGTCATTTCCTTTTCTTGTCTTCCTGGAATCCCCCAATTAAACATCAAAACCTAAAATCAAGCACTGCTCCTATAGCTGTAGAAGACTAGGCAGAACTGGGGGGCTGCCCCTGTATCTAATTTCATCTCTGCTACCTTTGTAAACAACTCATATTGTGATCTNCCTCCCTCCCTCCCTCTCTGAGATTCTTGATGTCTTTGCTATTTTCTCTAACCTCTACCCTGGCATAAAATCATGTGCAGTAAGTGTGTGCTGATTGAATCAATAACATTTTCTATACACCTCACCTAAAGGAATTGCAACTTAAATCCAGAAAAGTGAGGGAACAAACATTTAGAACTGACATTCGAAATGTCTAGGACCATTTTAGATCAAAGCAGTCTGCTCTGGGGCAATTACCTTGACCTCTTTGCAGCTAATAAACCAAGCTCTGCAAAACAGGGACCACAATTCACAGAGCCATGAGCTTCATTAGTGAATGTCAGTAAAGGGCTTTTTAAGTGGCAAAGCAGATAATTATGGAAAATGTCTCTGACAAAGACATGTCTTGGGGACAATGAATGGCCTTCCTCCCAAAAGCTAAACTATGTTTTACCCCCAATGCAAGGTGCTGCAGAAGATCCAGGGACCTCTCAAAAGAGCCTGTCCCCGAAGGGTCCCAAGAGGATGTGTTCACCAAGTTCACAAAACACTGAGAAACAGTCAGCAGTCACAGTGAAGTAGACATGTCCTCCCTGCTCAAGGTCACCGTGCTCCCTACTGAACTTTCAGCTTTCCTATTGTTTGGCTTGTCTTGCCTACTAGTTTGCACCTTTTCAGATCATCCACCGAGCACTCAAATGCACTTGACCTTTAGAAAGACACTTGTACTCCCAGGAAGTACGTGATCATTTATCACTGCCACTTACCAAGTGTTAGCTACATAAATAGATACCTGGGCAAGCTGGAAAGCAGCTGCTAGCCCATTTGCACTGAAGTGATATAGTTCAGTCCAGATGAGACACAAAGACAGTACATGTGACACTGAACAATCAAACAGTAAATACATGGGAGTCAAAAAAAATGCATGACTGGTATGTTTCATACTTACCTGCATAGCCTTCCAAATACAAGGTATAGTCTATTCTACATTGTTTGGCTAATGTTGAAATTTTTGTCTAGAAAAATTAAAAGAGATAGTAATTCCAGAACACTTGTGTTTAATTTATGTTATTATAATTCACACATAAACACACACACACACACACACATCTGTCTCTCAAACTGCATTTGGTGAGGATAGATTCATTATTAGTTTGCTCCCCAATGAGCATACTCCAAGCTCAGCAATAACTATGATAATAATGAGCAAAGCTTGCCAGGGTTGTTTTAATTGTCATGGTTAATCAAAAGGCCACCATTGGAAAGCATAAGAGGAAGAAATAAAATTAAAAATTAAATAAAAGAAAGAACATAAAATTAAAAAGAAAACAATCAGAAAATCGGCATTGCTTTATTCAGCATGTCAATCTCTTCTGTGCAAGGAATCAACACTCAGTCTAACATGGCATTTCAAGCTTGGGCAGGGAGGAGGACTTTACTCCCCTACCTATAGAATATTAAAGACACTGATAAGTCTCGGAAACTTCAGGCTGCTTTCTTATCGCCAGAGCAGCTCACAGCCTGTCATTACTCATCAACATTAAATGTGGAAAATTGGCTGCAGCTATAATTAAAACTCTGGTTAGGATCCACATTAGCTAGCTGATCTTCACATCAGCCACTCTAAGCTCTTTTGAAACTTATAATTACTTGAGACAGAGATAAAATGGCCAGATTTTCTTATTATTGCTATAACTGAAGGGACCCCCCACAGAGCCTGAATATCATATAGAAAAGTCCTTCAACTGCTGGGAAATAGGGGCTCAGTGACTTTCTAACTTGACTTATAAATGGGAATTGTGATTCTATGATCTTTGGGAGAAACAGAATGATCATTCCATGATGTGGACTTCACTAAAAAGTTTCATTCCTGGTGGAGAAGCTACCAGCTCAGGACATGAAAGGAACTGCTAAAGCAGTGGCCAATTTTCTTCTCACTGTTCAGACACTGCCCTGAGGTTGTCTTAATGGTCAGACACCCTCATCCTGGCTCATCCTTCACAAATACCTGTCGCTAGTGGGCTCTTACCTTGTGTCCTTTTCAGGGAAAGAACCATCAAGGTAAGTAGCTATGGGACCCACATGCGTAAGAAATTTCAGATTACCTATTCTAATAAACAATCAACACAGAGTTTAAAAAAAAACTTTTTTTTGAAGACTTAGTGGGGTGGTTCAGTTGGGACAGGCTCTTGCTGTCAAGCCTGATGATCCAAGTTCAATCCCCAGAACCCACATGGCAAAAGGAGAGAACTGACTCCCATGAGCTGTCTGCTGTAGCTCAAGTATGCATGCAGCATACATGAATGCCCGTGCGTGCACACGTGTGCATGCATGCACACATGCATGTGTGCGCATAAGCACACACACAAATATTTTAAAACAAATAACAAAATGAAAAGAATAACTTATTTAACAAATATTGCATCACTATAACAAACATAAATTGGGAAGTTTGAGAAAACACTGTCTACTTAGCAACTAGGGACTTCAAATTTACCTCAATTCACTTAATCCCTTGTGGAACAGGGAATCAAACCCAGGACTTCGCATATGCCAGGCAAATGCTTGGCCACTTATCGACATCCTTAGCCCAGTGGATCAGTTTAAAAATCCAAGCATTAGACCTGGAAATACTTAAGTGGAGAAGAAGAAGGATAATGCAAAAAGGATCAGGAGCAGAGCTCGGAGACCAGTGTTGCAGTCAGGATTAGCTCCCGTCATCCTGAACCAAAAATGGTGTGAGAAGGGTCATTATCTGGATATAATGGTGCACACCTGCAATCCTGACATTTGGGAGGCTGAGGCAGGAAGAGTACTGAAAGCTCAAAGCCAGTTTAGACTACATAGTTAGGTCCACACCAGTCAACCTGACTTTGAAATAAATAGAGTCCCAATTTCAAAAAAAAAAAAGAAGGAAGGAAGGTAAGCATTGCAAGAGTAATGAGGACTCCCAGTATATATGTTTAAAGTTTAAGACCCATAAAAAATTACAGTTTGTATGGCATTACTTCAACTATTGCCACATAAATCTCTAGAAACTAGGGGTCTAGACATCAAATAAAGAATTACCAGAGTCAGATGGAAGAAGAAAAGCCACAACCAGAACCAAGATAAAGATCTGCAAGCCACATCCAACTACGCATATTTTTTTCCTTAAGAAGCATTGACATATAAATCAATTTTATTGTAAAAATGTATACATATATACAGTAATTACTAGATAAGGAATTTTGATGCAGTTATCTGAGTAACTGCCTGTTTCTTCTGCCCATTTTCTCTGCTTCAAGGTTCATGCTTTGGTGAATCCTTTGTGGAATTCACCTTGCAAACTGGACTCCAAGTGTTGGAGGGTGATGTCTTCCTTTTATCCAGCTCAATGTCTGTCTTGCTCCTTGTGGCTAATAGCAGCCCATGCTCACTGAAATCACTACATTCTAACTTCTGTTTCTCCTTAGAACAGGCTAGTTAGGTGCCACATGTAAATGTCTGCTGAGAAATTCTTCAGGTATTCTCACTAGGCTATCTATATAAATATTAATAATTGTTATCGATGCAAACATTGATTACCACTGTAATCATAAATAACAATTGCTAAGCAAGAACTTATTAATCTATACAAATATAGAGAGCAAAGATGTGCTTTCTGATTTATGTTGAAGTTCTCATAGCTTTGCAGAACATGCTTACAGATACCGTTTCAATTTATTTGTTTATCAGATAAGCGCATTAATTTATCGTAAATCTACCCATCACCCTGCCCACCAACAAATGACACATTTTAGGTCTTGATACCTTTGGTATACTGGTCATTAGTCATTCCTAATGCAAATGTAGAGATCCCCACAAGGCCTGGCAGGGATAATACAGCACTCATCAGTATTAAAAAGGGATAGCACTCAACCTGTATCAGCTCAAACCAAAGAAAGATCCAGAAGTTCAGAGCACAGATCTTCTCAGTCCATGTAGAGAGGGAAGCAATCTCAGGGGTTTTCCATGCACCCTTGAGTAATGCTTGCACAGTATTCAGGGCTTCCTCTCCTCCTGGCATTTCCCCACTTAGCATTCCTGGAAAGGCTGAAATGGCAGGTGACTTGTTCACAGGAGGTGGGTCACATTGACAGTGAGAGCAACTGATGGGTGATTAAAAGGAACTGATAATAAAGTTCAGGGGAGATCTCATCAAAGTCACTAACTCATGATAAGCAGAGAGTAAGCAGAAAATGTGGGCTTAAGCTCAGGACAGAAAGAGCATCCACAGTATCTGGTCAATCTTCTTGGGTTCATCCCCTGGAGATGCCTACCCCTGCAAAAGTGTAACAAGTGTGCTTCTTTAAAATGACTGTGCAATGATTCTCCTTCATCCATCTAGAGTACAACTGCCTTTAAATGTATTGTCAAATGCACCTCCAACCTGGACAAGCACAGGGCCATTGCTCCTCAAGGTTCTCAGCTTAGCCATGCACCATGGCACGCATGTTTAGATAGTTTTCACACCCCTCCCACACTGAATCCTTCATCTGATGTGAGTGTGCCATACCTGTGTTCTACCTCTTGGGTCATCAAATAAGAACACGCTCATGAGACCCCTCTTCTAATACAGAGTTAGCAACTGGGAGCTCCTCCCCAGCCAGGGACTACATTTTCAGCTTCATTCACTCTAGACATGACTGCAAAATATCAGTCAACAGGAGGATATCAGTCAAGGACCTGAGATAATCAACTAATTATCAAAAGCTTGTGTTTTGGCTCATGGTTTTAGAAGATTTAGCAGAGCCATAAATGTTAGGCAACAGAAAGTGAATAGTGGTGGCGTCTCACTTTTAAGCTTTTACAGTGTGTCCTAAGCCCATGCTGTTACACTCTCTGATACAGTTTAGATCTTAAGCATCCTGGAAAGACCCATGTGTTCAGGGTTTCGGTCCTTGGGGTGGTGCTACTGGCAGGAGTAGAACCTACAAGAACAAAGGCTGAGTGGAATGTCATTAGGCCATGGGGCACATGACATTGAAAGTACTAGCCGGACCCCAAACTCTTCCTTCCCTCTCTGCTTCCTGGACACTAGAAGGTCAGTTTTCTTTCTCCGTGGGCTCCTCATGACTTCTGTCCTGTGCCTCCACCAGTGACCTAAGGCAAATGAGTCTGCCCTGAACATGGGCAGGGCCATTTAAAAGTGTGCATCGAATTAACCTCTTCCTTTAATCTACTGCTTGTTGGAATCTGACTAACACCCCCCCTTTTTGCCTGCCCCGAGTTGTATGATTATCCAGGCTCATGGGTGATAAAGACTTAGTTGAGCCCTGTGATGAAAGAAACCAGGATCTCCCAAATCAGTACATTGAAGAAAGGAATTCTGTGGCAGAGCAATGCATGGGACACCCCTGACAGGATATTACAAATGATTATTATTACTTCTGTTTTAAAAATCTTTAGATACTTTAGGATCTTTTGGCACTGGAGTATATACTAACTAATACATGAATCTGGCAAAGTGACATATAGGGACATTTTAAGGACAATGAATCCACAAGCAGGATGTTTCCCGACTTGCCTAGAGAAGAGATTGAATACCTTTACTTTCCCAGAAAGGATTAAATGCAGACAGCAGCCCATGAAATTATCTGTAGCAATAGTGATCATACAGATTGGTGTGGCAATGGTGTTTGAATCTTATAGTAGTTCCCTTCAAATTTATAGGCACACATTTGAATTTTGATACTGTGAGAGGATGTTGAGGTTGTCATAGAAACAATTTAAAGCAACACAGTGCATGTGATGTGCAGGACGACTTAGCACTAAGAGTGCCAGCAATAAAGCAACTTGAAGATATCACACAGGGAAAACGACTTGGGGTCATGACGCGATCATCAACCATTTGTCTTTGCCCTTGTGGGAATCTAACATACTGGTTAGTTAACAATCTTATAGTATGGCCAGTTCTGAAGAGAAATGAATTTCGGAATTTAGATGAGAGTATTGTAGAGTCCTTGCCCTAGCCATACTAATCCTGCTTCCACAGAGGAGAAATACACAATCAAATAGGAAGAGAAATAGATTGAGGGACTGATCTGGGGCCCAGAGAATTAAAAGTGGGGGACTTGAGAGATGGCTCTCTGTGTAAAGAGCTTGCTGTGCCATCATGAAGACCTGCGTTCAGAACCCTAGCAGCCACATAAACATCTTGGCATGGTACTGTGTGCCTGTTGTTCCATCACATGAGGGTCAGAGACAGGAAAGTTTCCTGGAACTCACTAGCCTGTTAGCCTATGAGTCAATCAGCGAGCACCAGGCTCAGAGAGAGCCCGCTTCAAAGAAACAGGTAAAAGCAATAGAGAAAGACACTGATTTTTTACCTTCAGCTCCTCTCTGTGCACTCATGGGAGCACATACCAAAATCAAATAAAGTAAAATGTGATGGAGCGATGAGCAGATGGAACAATATACACAAAGTAAGCATTGAACCCCTTCTGAGGTGGGTTTGAGAGCACACTTTTCACCCCCACCCTGGTCAGCTTTGCAATGCACTTTGCCTGGCCCTTCTCCCTGGGCCAGACGCCTAGCTGTTGCTCATTCAAGTCATGGTGTTCTTTTGTGGAACACTAGAAATTCTAAGGAGGACTCTCCTACCTTTGCCAGGGATGTTATTCTTCTCTCCAAAGAGCCTTAGGACCTCAAAGCTTCTGTGGTCGTCTGCCCTTTTCTGGAGACAACACAATGGCAGGTGGCTGGAATGATCTGGTGGCATCCAGAAGGAGAGATGGAGCCATCTGGAGGAGGAGGATTTGGCCATGAGAATAGTTTAAGAAGACTAATTTTCAAAGCTGTTCTTTGAATGAGTAAAATAAGGGGATTTTTTTAAGCCTTCAGATTCCCTGTCTTATATGATCTGTCAAGGCAGTTCTGGGGAAGTTTCAACTCTAAGGAGACATGAAAATAAAATCTTGCAAACTTTCACATCCCTTCTCTTAGTCTAGTGTGCTTTCTTCTCCTTCAGGTCATTCTCTCATTTCTGTTTATATGCACGCATTAAACAATTTCCTCTCAACTCCTCTTTGCTTCATTCAGAAAGTGCATTGATCGACTTTCCCGGAAAAGATGCTGTAGAGTGTTTCCACCGCTGAGATGGTGGAAGCCTTGAGAGACTAAAAGCAGCTGAGCCGGAGTGATGCTCTTAATATACGGAGAAATAGCTGCCTGGGATGGAGACTCCAGACCCCACCCGCAATGATCTCAATCATTTCAAGACAGAACAAAGAGGCATCCGCAGGCATCAAGAGATACTGAATCAGTCACCGTGCCAGACAGTCTCAGGCGGCCCTTTGACAGCTCCAGTGGAATCAGGTCAAAGGCATCTGGCTGGCTCAGTAGACAGAGGAAATCAATAATGCTAAAAGAGTGGTGTCTGGAGCAGGGAACAATCATAGCAAACAGACAGAATGGTCTCTGTGCTCAGGGTTCCTGATAGAAGCCCTAACAACTGCCATCTTGACATGAGTACTGTGATATCCATCCATGAGCAGAGAAAATAAAGAACAGAGGCTGGGACAGCAATGGCAGGTGCCAAGGAAGACGATGAAGAAGAAGTCCAAACAGGCAAGTGCCCATCAGGCCAATTC
>LOEQ01002723.1:31329-50606 GCA_001685075.1 Bramus lutescens
AAAAAAAAAAACTCTGTCAGGCTTTATCAGAGGATAAAGGATAAAGCACTTACTACTCAAAGTGTGAAGATATGAGTTCAGATCCCCAGAACCCATGTAAAGATGGGCATAGCGGCATGTGCCCATGACCTGCTGCTTCTGTAGGGGCATGAGAAGCAGAAACAGGTTCATCCAAAGCTCTAGTACACAGGGTGGCAAACAATAAGAGAGGCTGTCTCAACCAAGGAAGAAGACAGTGACCTCCACCTGAGGATGTCCCCTGACCTCCACCAGTGTGCCGTGGTGTATCTATACACACACTCTCACATACTAATATACACAGATCACACATACAAGCACACACAGAGAGGAAAATAGGAATAAAAACAAGAGGAGGAGGATAAAAGAGATGAGGAAGAGAAAGAAAAATAAGGAAGTGGAGGGGAGGACACAGTAGGTCTTCAAAATCACTGGAGATAAAGTATATCTTAACCTCAAAGGAGATTTTTTAAAGTAGCTAAAAATAAAATAATACTAGAAGAAACAAAAAGCTAGTTTAATTTAAAACATAGTTATTATATATCTGTGGCATTAGCCAGATGTACTTAAAAGGACACTGAAGCTTAGAAAAGTTGAGCCCCTTTCCCACCCTCATAAGATCATACATGATGACACAGATACCAAAGATCTGCTTCCACCTCAAAAGCCAGAGAAGCATACACCTCCTAGGCTTGTTTCTATAGTGACCCAGGCTTTGGCAATCACTGATGGTCCTCAGCATGTCTAAATCCATAAGAATAAGAGCAGAAGTCTTCAAAGGCAATTGAGCCATCTAGGAACAGGGTGGAAGCATTAAAAGTAGATGGTAGAGAAATTCCAATGGTAGAGATTTGAGCATAGTCAGACGGTCTTCCTCGATTGGCTAAGCTACTGCTTTAAGAAAAGGAGGTTGTTAAATTAAAGCAATAAACCAGCGGATTGTAGTAGGAATCACTCCCCCCATACTATATAGAAACGCAGATGATAAGGCATACAATTACGCGACAATACACAAACTCCACGTGAGGATCCTGCTTGCAGGGCTCCTCACTAGCAGGTGAAATGGCATGAGCCTGCACGATCCTCTTGACCCACTCTACATATGTTTTCCTAGTGGTAGCAACAGAAAAAAATATAAATGGCCAATATTTGTCTTGTTTTATTCATGTCTGAAAGTTAATCGTGCACTTTATGAAAGAAGCTGAGACGCAGAGCAAGCACACAACCGAGCTGTGCTTGGCTCCCCTTAGCCGGCAGAGCTAGATCAGTTTTTCAGGCTCTCCCAACTGGCTACGCATGGGTTCGAGGCTCTACTCACGGAACTTTGAAAGCCAGTTGCCTTCTGCACTCGGCTCTAGTTGTCTTCAGTGACTTAGGCCCTGACAGCACCTCTGCTTTGACATTGTCAACTTCAGCAGTCACAATTTCATGCAGTGTAAGGTGTTAAGATTAAACTGTGCTGAAATAAAAGTATATTCTAGAACAATGCTTCTCAATCTCACTAATGCTGCAACCCTTTAATACAGTTCCTCATGTTGTGATGACCCTCCAACCATAAAATTATTTTTGTTGCTACTTTATAACTATGATTTTGCTACTGTTATGAATTATAATGTAAATATTTGTATTTTCTGATGGTCTAAGGATGGTTTTACCCCCAAGGGTGTTGTGTCCCACAGATTGGGAATCGCTGTTGTGGTAGTTAATGTTTTGCCTACTCTCTTAAGCTAATTTGGCTCTCGGTTGTGCCTTTCAATTAACATGTGACTAGAGAAATGCTCTTCTGACTACATAAAGCTTGAGTTGATGAGTTCCATAGCTTTATAGAAAGAGTTATAATTTAAGATTTCCATAATCAATGAAAAAATTTAATGCCAAAATAGATGGATAATTAGGGAGGGATCCAAGATGAGACATTATGCGTCACCTGAGTCTTCCATCTTTGGGGAAGTACATGAAGGAGACAGAGAACAGACGTACAAGTCTTCCAAGATGAGACAGAATCCTATCTTGGCCTCTAGGGGATGTTAAGGAAGTCATTTTCACTTCGCTGGACCCCCTTCCTTTCTTTCTTCCCTTTTCTTCCCTTCTACTCCCTTCCTCCCTTCCTTCTTTCCTCCCCACCCCCTCTCTCTACCCAGCTTCTCTTTTTCTTTTCATAATGCTAGCCTGTCAAACTGAAGGCCTCACATATGCTAGGTAAGTGCTCTACCACTGAGCTACATGCCCAGCTCTTTGTAGCTTTAAAATAAAGATGATGCTACCATCCTTAAAATGCTGTGGGGACCATGTGAGCTGATGTTCACTAAAGTAAGCATTACTCCTGGTACACCTACATTCTCAGTGAGGCTTTCTTCCTCAGCCCCTCCGATAGCACTCTATAGATGCTGTATTTATGTCTGAATGGGATGGAGGAAGAATTTTCACAGTGCCAAGCAGCCAAGGGAACTCTATCAAGAAAGGGAGGGAACATCAATTCTTCACAGTCTTATTTCCTGCACCTTTAATTATCTGAAATAAGGGGCAATTTACAGCTCAGCTGTTTATAACCTTGGATACTGTGGTATCCATGGCTGGCATAGTGTCATTTCAAACAAAGAATGTCTAAGAGCTGTTAGGCCAAATGATGGCTTTATTGCTGTGTATTGTATTGTATAACAGATCTCCATCTTCTGTTCATTAGCGTTGCTCACAACAGCTCAGGTCCCACAGACAGCCTCTGCTTTCATACTGTTCTACTTTCCCAGAGTTTCTGCATCTCCAGGGCCATTACAGCCTCCTGACTCCCTCACACTTATCCTATTATGCTATTATCTTGTACCCAGCACTGCCTGTTTATGTTTTCTACTTTATGCCACAATATTACGGGACCAGACCTTAATCTCTCCGTTCGTGTCAGTCTGCTCATTGTTTGTGCCATTTACTGGGGAAAGGGAGGTGTGGAGATCTGCGCATGTACATAGTGTCAGAGAAGGCACAGGGCAGACCTTTTCAGTGAGGACCAAGCCACCTCATGAGAGGCTGCAGGCAGAGGAGAAGGCAAAGCAACTGAGCTAAAACAGCAAAAACTCAGTCTTTCCAGTCTCCTTGGAGCCGGAGTCAGATGCAGCCCAGGCTGAGATGGGAAATTATCAATAAGCAGAGATTTAATACTACATTCTTAAAAAAAATTAATGTCCTAAAAACACACATCTTGAACCCAAGTGCCAAGGAGGAAAAGCCAGGAAGATTCTCAGAGCTCCCTGACCACCTAGTGAATCCAAATAGATGAGCTCTGAGTTAAGTGAGAGAAGAAGCTGTTTCAAAATATGGTAGAAGGTAATAGAAGAAGACACCTGATATGGGTATGTATGTGCATATGCAACCTGCATACACATGTGCATGTGCACACACACACACACACACACACACACACACGAGCATCTTTGTAGGATGACGTATTTAAAAAAATCCTCTACAGAACTGTCTGCTTGTACTCAGACTGAATTGGATGGAAATCAGTGGCATTTAGATTTAACTCCTGGCTTGCCAAGGTGCATTTTGATTTGCAAGCCCTGTGTCTCTGACGCTGGAGGTATTCCACCAGATCACTCAAAACCTTCAAGTACCTCGCTCACCACTGCAAATGAACTAATCCTCCTGTTTTACACAGAGAAACAAAAATGCACAAAAGCTTGTAACATCATAGCTGATCCATATCCAGGGCAACCAGTATTGCATGTCCCACTTCTTTCTTCAAGATCCAACTTGGCCATCGACCTATCAACCACAGTGATTTACTTAATTGCATGGTAAAGTCTGTGGCCTGTCTTTAGAAGTAAAATAGAGCTTCCACAGGGCTGGATTCGGGCTGTCTTTGTTCAGGAACCTAAGGTCAGTAAATATTAGTAGATTATTAGTAGATTTAGGAGAAAGTGGAATTTGAAGCCGGTACCACACTTCATGCATTCAAAGTAAGCTCACTGTTATTTTAATTAAAAATTCTAAGCTACAGATACCAATTACTATTAATAATGATCTGTGTCTGAGTACAAAAAAATGGTAGTGGGGCATGAAGAGAAAGAGAAAGGATGTTGAGAAAGAGGATTAAACTCTAAGATACCCCATGCCAAACAGCAACCTCCTATCGCCTAGCTTAACCAAAATGCTCACAGAGAACAAATCAACATGACTGCTAACTGTTCGGAAAGATAATGAAGAAAAAAGATGTGCTTTGTGGAAAGAGAGAAGGGCCATCCCCTTTCACAGCTAGGCTGAGATGCTTCAGAGTTCTCAGACATGTTCAGACGACCCTTGTCACCATCTCACTCCGGTGGCGAAACAGATGGCAGGTTGGCATGTGTCTCTTCTGAATTGGTGAGCTGCCCTTAATGAGACCCTTTGTTTCCTGAGCACCTATTACCTGTCCATAGCCCAGCGGCGGCCTCCAAACTGATTCAGATCAGCTTAGCCCTAGTGCGATCAAGTCTGAGCCAGGCATGCTAAAGTTTGAATCAGATGCCTGTTTGGAAGGATGCAACAAGCAAGCCACCTTAAAAGGAAGGAAAGGGGCATTGGCCTCCATTCTGGGAGGGACAGTGTCTTGACCTCTCCTCAAAGGAAGTCTTATGTGCAGACCCAGGTGCTGTGGTGGGGGGGTTAGAGGGGCAAAAGAAGATAAAAGGCTTTCTGGAGGCCCTCTGACCCCAGCCCTCCCACGGGAAATGAGCAAGGAAGCTGCTGGCTGGCAGACAAGCAGGTGTACCCTTAAGAAGCCCTGGAGATTAGCTGGGGCTTATCCAAACCTCTGCAGGAGGCAAATCTCTCCTGGCTCCCCCAGGAGACTTGAGCACTCACTCTTCTGGCATCAAATAAACCAGATGCAGAATGGACGTCAACTTGGCCTTTTGTGAATTCAGAGACCCCCCCGAGAAGGCATCTGGACAGCATCACACTCACCAGGACCCCAAGGAGAGTAAGCATTTGGAGAGATGTCAAGGGAAAGGAAAAGAGGGAGAAAGAAAAAGCCAAAAGGCAGGGTCACAGTCAGATGAAGCCTCATCCATATGTGTCTGGATCCTGGTCTCGGGGAGCAATTGTTTGCTGCCCGGATCAGACCAAATGCAGTGTTTGAAAAAAAAAATGGCTTCTCCCGAGAGCAAGTGGCACCTGCTCTCCAGTGCTCAAAGGATGAGGACTCCTCTTTGTGTGTATAGTGCTAAAAGAAGGAAGCAAATGAGCGATTTCAGCATCAAGAAGAAAGGAAAACAGATCCCCATCCACAGAGAACATATCAGCCTGACATAATGTTCAAGCCCACTGACACGCAGGAAAGAGTATTATTAGCCTTAGACTCAGCAAAGGAACACCAGCTCTGCTGTGCGCAGTAACAACTGTATGACCCCGAGTGAATCACCTAGCCTCTCTGAGAATCAAGCACCCATCCTATCAAAGACCCTCCATAGAACTGTCTGAACATTGATGATGTATATCAGTACCCACTGTAGCATCTATCACTTAAGAAGAAAAGTCCCTCCTCATTTTCTTCCCTCCCAAGAAAGAGGGAAAATATAGTACAAGACATGTTCTACCTGTTACATAAAAACACATGTAAAACAATAAATACATGAAGCATTGTCCTTTCCCTGATGACATTCTCAGTCTCGCTAGGTGATTGCTACCTTAATAATGGCTTAGCTCTCACCTCAGAAAGCCCCAGTGATTGCCATGGCAGAAGAAACCCAGGCCACATCTATCTGAAAGACGATAACTCTAGTTGCCTTTCAAATATGATTGAAAGTCACCATGGAGACACATGGGTGTAAGGTTGAGCATGAGCTAACACCCATGGTCTTGGCTAACAGTGTAACTGCTAGTATAGCTTCCATCACTAGGGTCAGTTCTGGTCATTTGGCCTGTTGCTTCAGAGTACACCACGGCAGAGCTCTGTGGCAGAAACTTCTTATTTACATCAACCTGACCAAAAGGCAAAGAGATGGCCAGTCTCAATATCTCCTCTAAAGACATGTCCCCAATGGCCTAACTTCCTTCCATGCGACCCTACCTCCTAACAGCTCCACCTGCTCCCAACAGGACCACAGGCCGCCAGCCAGGCTGTCAGCACACAGGCCTTTGGAGGATGCTCGAGACAGAAGCTGCAACAGTAGTGAGTTCTCTTGTTTTCAACTGTCTGTGGCACTCACATTTCCATGTACAAGACAATTTGTTCGGGAGTGGCTGAAAGTTCAATGTCCTCAATTCAATAGTAACAGCAACTGTTGCTGTCTTCTGCTTCCAACCCACACCAGCCCTTATGGAGAAAACAAGACTTGTAACTCAATGCTGAAGCATAGGCTTAGCTCCACGTAGCTCACCATCATTCCTGGGTATGGAGGTTCCTTTGAGAAGCCAAATCGTGCTGAGCCTTAGCTTTGTTCTTCCCAGAGGTGGTTCAGTGCTGACTTCTCTTACACTTGATCTATCACCAGCACCTAAGTTTCTGTGCTTTCAGAACTAGAAGGAAGTACACACTCAACTCTTCCCCTCTCACTCTAAATAGAAAATGAAGGGAAGTTAAAGAAAATAAAGAACTTCTCCAAGGTCATGAGACTGGCAAGGACAACACCCCAGTCTGTGTTTCCCTTCCCAAGGGGTCCAGGCAGGTTGTTAGGCACGTGTGCAGATGAAAAAAGCCATCCTCCTGCATGGGCATTATCATCATCACAGAACTGAGTGCACAGGTCCCATGATGAAGGAACTCAGAGCCAGGTGCAGCAATAGTAGAGGGATCATCACAAGTGCCCAAACAGCCCCTTAAGGCATCCCTAGGGGAAGTAAATGCTGAACAAAAATTATCTTTGTAATTTCGAGATTTCTTTGGGGTCCGCAAAGGTAGTTAAATTTTGTGAAACTACTGTAACCATTATAAAGATGGGAAATTATCTTTTGACTTATCCTCACAATAGCTTGTAAAGGAGGTCCATTCTGCCATAATTTGCCCAATGTATGTTTCAGGTGCCAGACACATGTTCAATGCTAGGACTGCAATGTGTATCTACAGCCTCTAAGCTCAAGAAGTTCATTGTCTGGGCCTGGGAGGGAAGGTGAAAACAGGCACAACAAAGGGCAGATGGAAGACCTAAAACTATCAAACTTTTAGACAAGGGGAAACTTCCTGGCAATGCATTTGGAATGGTGTTTTATGTATAACCCCCAAAGCACAGACAACCAATGAAACACTAAATAAACTGGACTACATCAAAACTTTCCCATGTGCAGCAGGATAAGAATAACAAAATAGGAAAGACAAATTGCTGGATGGAAGACTAGATGATGGATCTGCTAAGAGACCTGAAATACAGAAGGGATTGACACGTTCATTCATCTGTAGATAAACAAGCCAATTCCAAGATGGACACAGGACTTGACCAGACAGTTCTCTAGAGATAACAAAAGATCAACACACACCTGAAATGACATTTAGCATCACAGAACATTAATGACATGCAGGGCATCCAGGTGTGAGGGTGAAAACCTGCAATGCCAGCTACTTGGAAGAGCTGAGGAGGGAGAATCACAAGCTCAGGACTGTCTGGGTTACTTAATGAGACTGTCTCAAAAGAAAAACCAACGAAGAAGACTGAATCTAGATCTCAGTAGTAGAGCGCTTGCTTAGCATGTGTGAGACCTTAAATTCAATCACTAGTACTAGGAGAAGGAAAGGAGAGAAGAAGGGAGGGAGGGAGGTAAGGAAAAAGGGAGATAGAGAGAGAGGAAGGAAGATCAAATATTCAATGTGATTCCACTCTACTCCAGGGCTATCTACATTAAAAACAAAATAAAAGAGCAAATAAGAAGTGATGATGAAATTATCAAAAAAAGTGAAATCTCTAGTAAGTGTGAAATAGAGCAGCTATTATGCAAATCAGCGGTGGAACATCCACAAATTAAAAATACAAAAACTGCTTGCAATTCCATTTCTCGATATTTATCCAAAAGAAGGAAGTCATGAAGTAACTGGGCACCCATAGTCACAGCAGAATTATTCTCAGCCAACAAAAGAAGTGGAAGAAACCACAGGTCCAGGGGCAGGTGAGTGGAGATTTGAGACATGATATATAAACAAAATGAAATATTGTTCAATCTTAAAAAGTAAAAAAAAAAAACTGGCATGTGTTATGGTATGGTTGGACCAGAAGGACATTACACTGAGTGACAATAGACCAATCAACAGATAAGTGATCCACTTCAAATGAAGCCGAAATAGGTCTCCAGAGACCAGCCAGCACTATGAGAACTCACACCAGAGACACAGGAAAACCCTTCCAAAAAAAGATCTCAAGTCGGTATGGATCTAGAGAGACAACTCAGGGAATAATGTGTTCACTCATAATCATGAGTACCTGAACTCAAATCCTCAATTGCCACATAAAAGACAAGTGCATAGCAGGAGTCTGTAACCCCAGCAGGGCTAGGGCAGGCAGAGCAGGTAAACATTCCCCACAGAAGATGCCTGAGTACCAATGTGGCTGGATTAATGAACTCGAGGCTGAGCGAAGACACTGTTTCAAAGAACAAGGCAGAGAGTATGGCTTCTATCCATGTACAAACATATAAACATGCACATGACACACATATACACACACACAAGCACACCAATGTGAAATTATGCTCTAATATGGGAAAAAGAAAGCCATACTGAGGATGATAACTGAGCTCCTGCGAGTCTTCCCTTAAGACCAAGGTTCTGTCTAGAGACTGAGAAAACAATATTGCTAAATTCCTTCACTTAAAGAAGACACTTTACTGCCCCTTTCATATAGAATTAGAAGCATTGGGACAGATAAGCGTGTTATCTATCATTGAGTTTTGCTTCCGGTTGCTGAGATGGTATGCTTCCTGTCTCCTGGAGGAACCATGAGGAACAGGTCAACACAGAAGCTGTTCAGTTTTGAAAGCAAATGTTAACTTCTGGAAAAAACACTTACCAATCTCTTTGCACCTAAGAACTACTGTGAGCCTCAGCTGTTCAGCAATAGTGCATATCTCCTGAAAAGCCATAGTCTCAGAAAGATGAGGCCAGTCCGAGGTGGGATTCACTAAGTGTGAACACAAGAAAGCCAAGTCACTTGGAGAAGGGGTACAATGAGTTCACCAAGATCCCAGCTTTCACGTATGTCATTTTATACATCGGTGCCCTTAACAAGCTATTCCCTTTCCCCAGTATTTAGCCAACTCCCTTGTATATCTTCCTTATGCCAAGTGCTGTGCTGGGCTTCGGGGAGCCAGATGTAGCCCCTGCATAAGTGTAAGCAAGTGTTAATGAAAACTTCTCAAGACCACAACATAGGCTACATTTGGGGTTGGTGTGCCTGCATGCATGGAAGCAGATATTTCTCCCAGGACACTATTGTTAGATGAGACAGTGAAAACTGACAGAAAAGGAAAAGACAATTAAGTCCTACCCCCCACTGTATGCACTTCGCTTTGCTAAGAAGGCTGTTTGCAACCCATGATCCCTGACGTCTGGTCTCTGGACTTGGTTTAGCCCAAAGCTGAGGTTGAGATCACAGGCTCCCATTCCTGTTCATGCTGTGATCCTCCCCGAGCAGCATTCCCCATCCCCTGGCTTCAGAGGCCACAACCCTTCCTTTGATCAGGAAGGCAAGGCGCCAGGCTGTGTAAATGGCAAAGGCAGTCAATGCCAGCGTCCCAACTGCAAGGTTGGCTGTATTGTCTTTACAAATTAAAAATGACATATCGCAATGATTACACGGCTCCGACAGACCTCACGGCCTGACATGCTGGTTCCGTCTAAATCACAGACTGATTCAGACACCCAAACAAATTAACACATGTTTCCTGGTGATGCAGAATTGTGTCTGTGTGTATGTGTGTGGTCATACCACTATACAACCGCATCACCAATTAAATATTTATCAGACTTCCATTGACCTATGAAAGTCATCATCCACCAGCCCTCAGAGCATCATGGCTGGCTGGTTTTAAAAGCTAGTTTGCAGCCTTGGTCAGTGGAACACATTAAACCTTCCCTGTGAAAAGCTCTTGCTATCTTTTGAACTGGATCCACAGCCGAGCTGAATGAAGCTTTTAGAACCAGTGAGAACCAGATGGCCTTCCAAGATCATTTTTGAATGTTTGGATCTGAGTCATTTGTATGCAGAAGGCTTCACAAACTAGCAATCTGGGTGGCAGGCTCCAGGCTGGGTCCAACTTTCCAGACAGCCCATCTTTGCCTACAATTGAGAAGACAATATTGTAAGGTTCCACAAAAATATTACAGCATTTATCTATATGTGTAGCATCAAATACATGAAGTGTCCCTGTCAGGCTGTCGTTTCTATGGGCATTCTCACAACTCCTCCTTCTCCCTCCTCCTCTCCCACCCCATTTCTTTCCCTTGTCTCCATTCCACCTATCATTTTTCTTTTTATTGCAGGCACAGAGCCAGCTTTGTGAACCTGCCAGCAGAGGGTACTACGTTATTGGTGCAATAACCCAAGCCACAACAAATGCTGAGCTGAGATTTAGATTAATTCAAATGGGCTCCACTCGGTTTGTGTTCTGGGAATTACTCATTTGCAAAGGGAAAGCTGCGGGATAGAAGAGATGAAAATGAAATTGATCCACACAGCCTGCTCATCTGAGAGGAAAGGCACAGGTCTTAGCAAGAGGCCAAGGGGTGGAACAAGCCTAGGTTCAAAAGTAGGAAGTGATCCAAATTAAGGGGTGAGCTTAAAAGCCTCTAGGCATTTATTGTAGATAAAAGTAAACTTACAGCCACACAAATATCAGCTCATGGATATTTATTGGAATCTTATTTACAGTCACTTCTAGCTGGAAGCAATCAAAATGTCCTGTAACTCATGAATGGAAGACCAAGTACAATATTGTTACACAATGGAATATTGTTGAGCTCTAAAAACAAATAAATTCTAGCTGGATGTTGTGTTTCAAGCCTGTAATCCCAATACTCAAGATGCTGAGGTAGGGGATCAATGTGAGTTCAACATCAATGTGGGTGAGTAGTAAGAATCTGTCCAAAAAATAATGAAATAAGTTATTGGCACATACAGCAACATGGGTGAGTCTAAAAGACATTGTATTGAGAGGAAGAAGCCATTGCCTACCTCTCCAAGATGTTATATTCTCAGGAGTCCATTAATAGGCTATGCTTGCAAACCTGAGGCTGTGGGGACAGGACATGACAGAGGTATATGACTACAAAGCAATGATGTGGGAAAACATTTTGGAATGACAAGTGTTATCTGTACCCTGCTCTGGGTGACAAATCTAAACATGAGTTAAAGCCATCAAACCATAGACCAGGGAATACAAGTTTCATTATGCTAATTTTAGAATAAATGTTTTTAAAGAAAAAAATTAATGTGTGTTTAAAATGACCGCTATGATAACAAAGAGATACAACCCGAGGACAGGATTAGATAAGCAGATCCTTAGTGAAGTCCGGGGGTTGAGGGAAGGGAGCTGTTAACTTAGTGTAGAATGTTTATCTGCCTGGTAGATGCAAGAATCTGTTTTGCATCCCCAGCATTGAACGTGGAAAAATGATGGTGTGTGTAAGGTGTGTTTGTGACCGTCTCCAAGAGTATGCAGACAGGCAAAACATGGAAAGCAAGAATAGAGCTGAACCTAAACAGAACAGATTGACAAGAACGAGATGAGATGAGTTCCCATGGCCGACTGGTAGATATGCACAGTAGGGTCACACTGACTCTAACACTTCGGGCTGAAGGAACCAGATGCACCATCTGGTCCCATATGGTGGTGACAGAGCAAGGAGGCCCCTGTGGCCAACAGTCACTATTGGTGCAATGCCAGTGTCTGCCCAACCTTAGAACCAATATCCATGAGAGTGTAAAACAGCCTTCAGGGATTTCGCTTCCTAACTCACTGGTAAGAATGGCTCATTAGCTTTGGGCAGGAACTCAGGTGACAGAGCAAGTAGCCAGAAAATTTGGAATAATACTCTCACTGCCAGACAAGGAGCCTGGGACAGCCGACCTGTATAGAGCTTGTGAGACGTGTTTACGTCTCTTCCCCAGACCCTTGTTGTTAGGTCTTACGGCTAACCTGTTATCTAGCTTGGGATAACATTTCTTCTTTTCTGTCATAAGAGGATGAGACTCTATTTCACCTGTATAAAAGTGGAACAGGTGATCCCCCTGCACCCCAGTGGCATCCACATTAAATTCCCTGTGTCATTCAACCTTTTAGTCCTTGTTGGGATTGGTCTTAGATGAATTGCTTATCAATTTCTGCCTTGGCTTCCTCCATCAACTTCCTTTAGTCAATGATGAGAAGATTCACTGAAAAATAAAAGTAGTCCAGAGTTTTTTAACCTACCAAATGTCCTCCAATGCCTATCTATGGTGTTTATTTCCATCTAACTCTGGGGAGCTCAGAGGAGAGAGAACTGACTTACAACTAATGTATGTGGATTTCTCATCTCTCACAACACGTTAGAATAGTCTTGTTTGAGAAGCTGAGATCTGGGTATAGGTTCAGTTTTGCTTTTAACTATACATGAGACTGTGTCTGTCTCTTTGTTTTTCTCTTCATTTCTTCTACAAAGTGATCTGGTTAGATCAGACTATCAAATCTGACATTTTTACACCTCTGTATTTAACCTTAAGTGTAAGAGGGAAATCATTAAATTGATATCCAAAAGAATTGATAATTTCAGTTTAATTCAAGAGTTCTGAGAGTCTACTCTTCTTGGGATACTCAACAGCCAGTTAGGAACTAAAACACTAAAATAACCAAGAAAAAAGAACAACCTTAAAATT
This sequence comes from Bramus lutescens, assembly GCA_001685075.1. NCBI lineage: Eukaryota > Metazoa > Chordata > Mammalia > Rodentia > Cricetidae > Bramus > Bramus lutescens. The sequence goes on from LOEQ01002723.1 coordinate 44,157, forward strand.
CATATGGTAGTACAAAGGGCCCCAGATAACCAAAGCAATGCATTGTTCTGAGCAAAAAGGATATTGCTGGTGGTATCATCATACTTGGTTTCAAACTATTCTATAGAGCTGCAGTAACAAAATCAACACAGAGAGAGAGAGGGGCGGGGAACAGAGTGGAGAACCCAAATATAAACCCAAGCAGCTGAAGTCACCTGATTTTTTGACAAAGATGCCAAGACTATACACTGGAGAATAGACAACCTCTTCAATAAATGGTGCTTGGAAAACAAGACATCCACATACAGAAGAATTAAATTATATTCCTTTATTTCATAGCATACAAAACTCCAAATGGATCAATGATCTTAATGTAAGACCTGAAACTACAAGGAAAACATTCCAGATCTAGACCTAAGCAGAGACTTTCCGAATGAGACTCTCGTTGCTCAGATAACAATGCCAACAATTGACAGATGAGACCTCACAAAGTCACAGGCTCTGTACAGCAAAGTAAACAGTTAAATGAATGAAGAGACACAATATAAAATGGGAGAAGATCTTTGCCAGCTATACATCTGACAGAAGATTAATATACAATACACACAAAGAACTCAGAAAAGTAAATAGTAGGAAATCATCATGGCCAGTAAACAGACTAATAAAATATACAGACAGTTCTCAAAAAAGGAAATAAAAATGGCCACTAATAATATGAGTAGCTGTTCAACCTCACTGCTAGGTATCGCCAAAGAAATGCAGATAAAACTACACTGAGATTCTGTCTTAACCCAGTTAGCACAATAGTCAAGCAATTAACAGCAAATGCTGCTGGTCAGGATAGACAACAGGAAATTACACACTGTTGGAGGATCATTAACTAGTCCAGCCATTATGGAAATTAGTATGAAAGTTTATAAATAAATAATAAATAAATAGAAATAAATCTACTATTTGACCCAGCTATACCACTCCTGGGTGCTTACCCCAACCCCCCCAAAAAAACCTTCCCTAGTCACTCTATATTATATAACAAAAATATTTGTATATCAATGCTAGTTGTTATACTTCTCGCAATATACAAATTATGGTGAATTGTGGGTAGCCAACAACAAAGGAATGTGTAGAGAAGATAGGCTATAGATACACAACAAAACTTGCTTTCAGCTATGGAGCAAAGGAAAGTCACATGCAAGAGAAATGGAGACAACTAGGATAATCACATTGGCTGAAGTAAGCAGTCCCCAAAGGACTAATAATGTGTTTTCTCTCGCTTGTGGTTCCTACATTTCATACAGTCACATCAAATCAAGTATGTATATGTTAAAGGAAAGACGTCAACTTAAGGGGACCAACTTAGGGATGAGAAAAGAGAGGATTGTGGCAAGTGGGATGGGTCATATCTTCAATACACAATATGCTGAAAACATCCATGTGTAACACTGCCACGTCCAATGAGTGAGCACAGTGAAGATTTTAAAATCGAATTTAAAAAGAGTAAGAGGACCCTGCCTTTAAGAACACATAACACATCCAATCAGAATATGACTCTGGGTAAAGGATTTGGGTTAAATTCTAGTCTACTAACGAGAACCACTTGAGACTTTCATTTAACCTATCAGAGCCCGTTTGGGGGATGATGTTGACTCTGGCTGTAAGTGAAGGATAAATGGCAGAGTACAAATTAGTTTTATTGTTCAGTCTCGTGTATCATTATGTGTTCACGCCTTTTTGCTGTTGATCCCCATCGTAGCTCTCCTCATCTTCTCAGCAGAGCACACTGCCAGTGCCGAGAAATGCAAATTGAGCCCCCCCACACCCCCGCATCCCCAAACACGTCTCTGCTCCCATCAACACAGCTCTCCCGTCATCTCTGCTTTCCTCTTGCTGTTGCTGAACGCCTATTGGCTGCTTCCACTGCTTCATAACTAACTTGTGCGTCTATGCTTTTAATCACTTCCAAACTCCAACAGTCTTCTTGTCAAGACCACACCGTCTACATGTATCAAATGGAGCCCAAAATTTCAGAGTTACCCTGATTCTTCTCTTGGGTTCATCTTGATCGTTTCAATGGAACGCTTAAGTATCTATAATGCTTTCTCTCCACCGCAGCATCCTCCAACCCATCCTGATTTTTCTGATTCTTGCCCATCTCTTAGATCCATCTTTTCTTACCTCCATCATTACATGACTTAAGCACCTTTGATGGTATTATTATAAAAAATCAGACTTGGAAAGATGCCTTAGCGAGCTTTTCCAAAATATCCTTGCTTACCCCCTCATCACCTCCTCTCACATTTAAAACTCGGATGGAGAAGACAGAAGCCAGAGGACAAAAACAGGTTTGGATATTTTGCACACACTTCTACTGTTGTGACACGTTGCCCACTCTTCGTGAAAACCGCTTCTTAATCTTTCTCTTCTCTAGTCCTTTCCCGTCTCTCTTGCCCAGGCCACTTTTCAAGGTCTCCATTTTTTTTCCATTTAACACCTTCTTCAGCCAAATCAAGAGAGATCTCCTTCCCCTAAACACTTTCGCAAGCCCATGCTTGGGATCTTGTCAGCCGGTCTTCTCACAATGCCCTCCAATTTTCATCACTTTCTCTCTTTCCCTAGGGAAAGTCTACTTAACCTTCAGGGCTTAGCTCCAATGCTACCTCCCCTTGAAGCCTTACCAACTCTTGAAAAGATGAAATGAAAATTTTAAAAATTTAAGACAATAGTCCATATTGGCCTTGTTGTTGTCACAAAGGGTCATTTGTTTGTTTGTTTGTTTGTTTTTTTCGAGACAAGGCACCATTCTCAGCCATGGCTGACCTTGAAATCATTTACACAAATTCTCCTGACTCATTCCCTCAAGTACTGGCAATACAAGGGCAAGGTACCATGTCTGGCTCAAATTAGTTTTATGAAAGCTGGTAGTAGGTGGAGAAAAGCTTGCTACTGTTTTGAGTAATTGAAGTAGTTGATCTCCATCACAAAAAGCCAATGGTACAAATCTAGAAAACTCTAAAAACTACTTGTCAAAAAAGAAGGAGATCTGTCTCAGGATAACAGTACTGGGGAGAAAACATTCTGAGAAGTCTCAATGCTTCCGGTGTCCCTGGTCCTAATGTTCTTGTGTCCTACATTATCAGTTTTATATGAGAGAAAAAGAAAGCTTAAGAACTATTTAATGAGACAAACATGGTATGTACTCACTTATTAGTGAATATTAGCTACTAAGTGAAGGATAACCATGCTACAAAAGAAGCTAAGTAACAAGGANTTTTTTTCCATTTAACACCTTCTTCAGCCAAATCAAGAGAGATCTCCTTCCCCTAAACACTTTCGCAAGCCCATGCTTGGGATCTTGTCAGCCGGTCTTCTCACAATGCCCTCCAATTTTCATCACTTTCTCTCTTTCCCTAGGGAAAGTCTACTTAACCTTCAGGGCTTAGCTCCAATGCTACCTCCCCTTGAAGCCTTACCAACTCTTGAAAAGATGAAATGAAAATTTTAAAAATTTAAGACAATAGTCCATATTGGCCTTGTTGTTGTCACAAAGGGTCATTTGTTTGTTTGTTTGTTTGTTTTTTTCGAGACAAGGCACCATTCTCAGCCATGGCTGACCTTGAAATCATTTACACAAATTCTCCTGACTCATTCCCTCAAGTACTGGCAATACAAGGGCAAGGTACCATGTCTGGCTCAAATTAGTTTTATGAAAGCTGGTAGTAGGTGGAGAAAAGCTTGCTACTGTTTTGAGTAATTGAAGTAGTTGATCTCCATCACAAAAAGCCAATGGTACAAATCTAGAAAACTCTAAAAACTACTTGTCAAAAAAGAAGGAGATCTGTCTCAGGATAACAGTACTGGGGAGAAAACATTCTGAGAAGTCTCAATGCTTCCGGTGTCCCTGGTCCTAATGTTCTTGTGTCCTACATTATCAGTTTTATATGAGAGAAAAAGAAAGCTTAAGAACTATTTAATGAGACAAACATGGTATGTACTCACTTATTAGTGAATATTAGCTACTAAGTGAAGGATAACCATGCTACAAAAGAAGCTAAGTAACAAGGAGGGCTCAAGGGTAACACATGGACCTTCCTGGGAAGGGGAAATAGACTAGATTTTGCTGGTGGACTGGGGACAGGTGGGGATGGAAAAAGTAAGGACCAGGTAGAGGGGAGAATGGAAGGAGCGAGTATCGGGGAGATGATTGGAACTGGAAGAGGGCATTTGAAGGGCAATGTGGAAACCTAGTGCAATGGAAACTCCCTGGATTCTACAAGGGTGACCCTAATGAAAATGCTTATTAATGGAGAATGCAGAGCCTAAACAGGCCATTCTTTGGTAACCAGGAAAGACTTCAGTGGTAGCACAGAGACACCAACCCAACCTAGGGGTAAAGGTAGCACAGAACTTGTGTGAGTTAGACCACACATAGGTCTAACTTGAGACCTATGCCACAAAAGGGAGCCTATGACTGACACTGGCTGAATGGCCAGTAACTAGAAGCTAGATAACCCAGAGACCTAGAGTAGAATCAAACATGACTGGAAAAAAAGTCAATGAAATGATTCCTAATGATATCCTGGTATGCTCATAGACTGGTGCTTAGCCCAGTTGTCATCAGAGAGCCTTCATCCAGCAACTGATGAAAACAAATGCAGACCAATAGCCAAACATTAGGTGGATTCAGGGAACCTGTCCAAAGAGGGGGATGAAGTATTTTAGGATCCAGAGGGACGAAGGATACCAGGAGAACATGGCCCGCAGAATCAACTAAGCAGGGTTTATTTGGGCTCACAGAGATTGAAGCAGCGATCATGGAACCTGTATGGGTCTGCGTTAGGTCCTCTGCATATATGCTATGGTTGTGTAGCTTGGTGTTCTATTGGGACTTCTGACAGTGGGAGTGGGGGTGTATCTGATTCTTTTGCTAGCCCTTAGGACCCCTTTCTATCTACAGGGTTCCTTTGCCTACCTTGATTTGGAAGTTTGTGTCTAGTCTTACTGTGACTTGTTATGTATGCCCTGCTCATTGATAGCCCTGGGAGGTCTGTGCTTTTCTGAATGGAATCAGACAAGGAGTGGCTCTGGGGGAGGGGAGGTGCTCAGGCTGGGTGTGGGGACTTGGAGGAGAGGAGAAAAGAGATATTGTGGTCAGGACATATTGTATGAGAAAATAATAAAAAAAATTAATGTGTATGAAATGCACAATGGTTGATTCTGTGCCAGGAAACTAACAAGGAGTATCAAAAATTCAAATTTTAATTTATGGTACTTTACTGAATTGGTGCACAAAATTGTGTATTTTCATAGGGTCTCATGTGATATGTTAATATATGATATATCATTAATGTATGAGTCAGGATATAAAGATCTCCCTCAATATTTATCTTTTCTTTTCAATTTTTTTTGAAAAGTTTTAAATTTTCAAGTTGTTTGGGGAACTTGAATACCTTCTGCTGTCTGCTGCTATATAGCACAATGCTGGGACATATTTCTCCTTTCTAACTGAACCTCAGCTGAGTGTGTGTTTCTTAAGAGCAATTTGTGTCCTTAACCACACTAACCAGCCCACAGGAGCAATGGGACTGGAAATTAGTACACAGTGGGCTAAGAAGCTCCTGGCAAGCATGCATTTAGTCTCAATTCATGACCCGACACAATACATTTCATTAGTGTGAGTGTTCACATGCTCCTGTGTGAACATGTTGTAGGAATGCGTGTGCACATGTCTCTCTGCATGTGGAGGCATCAGGATGGAACTGAGCATTCCCCTCAATCACTTTGAGGCTGGCAAGGATACAGAACAGCTTAGCAACATAGAATTCTACTTGGTTTGAGATACACAACACATCCTTCTCCTGCTGATGTGTTTCACAATCTACAACCTTCCTTTTATGTACTATGAAGACACACCCCTCCCCTAACAATTTCCTTCACTGCCTAGAATCTCCACTGCATTGACCTGCACAGAAACTCTCCCAAAACAATGTAATGAGTTTTCTACTTCCCTTACCAACTGTTAGGTATGGCAGTTTCTATTCAAACATTCCCAGTTGTATCTCAGATTAGGAGCAATAAGGCCAATCTGGTTTGAACTATTTGGAGTAGATGTCTAATTAGGCAAATTTTATCCTCTAAACAAACTTTCAGAAAGAATTGCCCATTCTTCACCTTATATCTATGCATAATTGGGCAAGCGACACTGAGAGAAACAATTAATAAATGGGACCTCCTGAAACTGAGAAGCATCTGTAAAGCAAAGGACACGGTCAACAAGACAAAATGGCAGCTACAGAATGGGAAAAGATCTTCACTGACCCCACATTGGACAAAGAGCTGATCTCCAAAATATACAGAGAACACAAGAAAAACAGAGATCAAAAGAACAAATTATTCAATTTAAAAAATTGGGTAGAGACCTAAACAGAGAACTCTCAGCAGAGGAATCTAAAATGGCTGAAAGACACTTAAGGA
>LOEQ01002723.1:79111-94309 GCA_001685075.1 Bramus lutescens
AAGCCCAGGGCCAGATGGTTTCAGTGCAGAATTCTACCAGAACTTCAAAGAAGAACTAATAACTATACTCCTCAAAGTGTTCCACATAATAGAAACAGAAGGAACATTGCCAAACTCTTTGTATGAGGCTACAATTATCCTGATACCAAAACCACCAAGAAAGAGAATTACAGACCAATCTCACTTATGAACATAGATGCAAAAATACTCAATAAAATACTGGCAAGACGAATCCAAGAACACATAAAAAAATCGTCTACCATGATCAAGTTGGCTTCATCCCAGAGATACAGGGATTGTTCAACATATGAAAATCTATCAATGTAATCCACCATATAAATAAACTTAAAAAAATCATCATATCATTAGATGCTGGAAAAGCCTTTGACAAAATCCAACACCCCTTTATGATAAAGGTCTTGGAGAGATTAGGGATACAAGGAACATATTTAAACATAATAAAAGCAATGTACAGCAAGCCAACATCAAATTAAATGGAAAGAAACTCAAAGCAATCCCACTAAAATCAGGAACAAGACACAGTTGTCCACTCTCTCTATATCTATTCAACACAGTTCTTGAAGTTCTAGCTAGAGCAATAAAACAAAAGAAGATCAAGGGGATTCAAATTGGAAAGGAAGAAGTCAAACTTTCATTATTTACAGATGATAGGATAGTGTACATAAGTGACCCCAACAACTCTACTAGGGAACTTACACAGCTGACAAACACCTTCAGTAATATGGCAGGATACAAGATCAACTGGAAAAAAAATCAGTAGCCCTCCTATATACAATGATAAAGAAGCTAAGAAAGAAATCAGAGAAACATCACCCTTCACAATAGTCACAATTAACATAAAATATCTTGGGGTAACACTAACCAAAGAAGTAAAAGACCTGTTCAACAAAATCTTTAAGTCTTTGAAGAAAGTAATTGAAGAAGATACCAGAAAACGGAAATGTTGGGGGTGCAAATCCTGGTGGAGGCGCAGAAAACACCTCCTTTGAAATGCCATGAAGTTTTGTGTCACTCTGTGTACAATCAAGTGTCTGTTTTACAAAAGTCTGCAGAGCTGATGAGAAGGGCCTTGTGACAGTAAGGCACTACTGTGCTACGGTGGAAAGGCAGTACTGAAACAGGAAGGAGATGGTACTGGGGAATGCAAGGCCAAGATAGGATGCAAATTATGATTTTTTTAACTTGATTTATAAATCTCTTCTGATGAGGCAGCCATGAGACACTTCCATGGGCTGGTGAAAGGGGGATGGAAGCAACTTTTACCAGCTCATGGGAGTTCTTGATCTTGTTTAATGCAGGGAATACTTGATCTTACTTAACTTAAACCTGTGTGTGTGTGTGCACATGCATGCATGTGTGCACATGTGTATGTATGAGTGTGTGTGTGTGTGTGTGTGTGTTTTGAGATCAGTATATATAACCCAGGCCAGCCCTAATTCACAGTTATGCCCCTGCCTCAGCCTCCTGAGTGTTGCTGGCAGAGCAAGTGCACAATCTGCTTTAAAATTTTCTTCATAAATTTTTACTGGTACAGGAACCCCATTAACCCAAGGCCCCCAAAATAATTATATTTAACAGCTTATTGTGGAACTCTGTCCTTGGGATAGAGCCATCATGATATCAGAAAAGCTATAATTGCCCGCAGTAAGCTACCACACGATGGTGAACTTACTAACATTCCTGTGCAGAGGGGTGGGCAGGTCATCAGACCCTCACCTGAGATGATAGCCACCCTTTGCCTTCCCCAGCTTCATGTGGTCTCAGGACATATAGGAGGCGGAAGACTCACTAGACGTGGGGGCCCCACCAAGTCAGCTTTCAGGAGGCATGACATTGCCCATGCATAGGTACGACCTTGAAGTGATGCTGTGGTTCTGGGGTCACTTCACTGGTTCACCAAGTTGGCCTTGGGTAGAACATCTATCAATAATAAATAAAGACTCCCTAAGGAAAGTCACATGACACTATTCAAAGCACAAATACCTTTGGCTGACTGAAATGTTAAAATCCTTAAATTCAAGAAGAACAGGATCATAGGACATAACTCCAGAGCTGGAAAAAAAAATCTTTAAGAAATGATCCAGATCAAGACACAGCATTTTGCAAGAAGAGTGCTCAAGAAATGGGTGTTATTTTAACAGCAGCGAGGGACAGAACTCAGTCGAACATTGTGTGCTTGGCATCTGTGAGAGCCACAGGTTCAGTCCCCAGCACCATAAAAAGAAAAAAACAACATCCTAGTCTAACACAGTATCCCCAGCCCCACTCTGGAGCAGCGGCATGAGAGCCACTGCCTTGGCTCTGAGCTTGGGCTACATGTGTGTCTTTCTCTAGATGAGCATAGCTTGCAATGGCTCACAAAGGTTACTCAGCTCTACTTAATGGCCTTTATCCCAAATTTAGACCTATGGTGATTGATTCTCTTTTCTTGACCTCAATTCAGAACAGAGAAAATAATTACCAAACAGAGAACCTTTGAGACAGAAAGGATGTTTGCTCCAGCTCAGCCATCAATTCTCTAGGGAAACATTAAGGAGATGGTTTTCATGGGCCAAGGGTTGCGTTTTGAGAATGGATTTTTGTGTAGCCCAAGCCGGCCTTAAACTCAGCATCCTCCTGCCTCCACATCCCTGTGTTGTGATCCCAGCCTTAAGTCACCACACTAGGCTGAAGTGACTGCTCTTCAGAGAGGCATGGGGTATGTCAGTGATACCAGGGCTCAGGAGAATTACATAGGGGTGTGGAGAACTGACTGCCAAAGCATGACGGGAACAATCTCCTGAAATTAAGATAATATAAAACAGAGCATCTTCAGGGTGATATTAGATTCTTCTGAGTGAAATCTCATTCATTTGAGTCACACTAATTCAGAATCTAAGATAATCCAAACCAGACGGTATAACTTAGTCTTGTACTTCCAGGAAAGAGGGGGAGGGGGCACTTTAGGAGCAGTGGCTTCCATACAGATAAATGTCATGTTTTAATCTTTGAACATTCACAGAGAAATTACGTGAAAATTCTAAAGGGCACATTACTCGCTGATTCGGCACACATCACTGAGGAGGACTGACCAGAGTGAGCTCTGGAGTTGCGTGGACCCTTCATCAGCCGCAAGGGCTCAGGAAAGCTCCTTGTCCTCCTGAGACATCATGTTTCTATCAAAAGGGCACTTTACTCCTGTGCTATCAAAGCACGAGTGTCCTTTTGGAGATTTTCTTCCTTGGGAGTCTCTTGAAAGTTTTACATAAATAACTAAAGTGAGTGCTAACGAGGTAGCTCAGTTGGTAAAATGCTTACCATGCAAGCATAAGGAACCAAGTTCAGATCCCTGGAATCCATGAAAAAGATAGACATGAAAGTATGCTTCTGTAATTCAAATGCTCTTGAGTTAGAGTCAGATTGGTCCATGGAGCTCACTGGTCACCAGGCCTAGTCAAAATGATGAGCTCCAGGCTCAATGAGAGACCCTCTCTCAAAAGATAGAGTGTTGAATAATTGAGAAGGTACCTGATGTCAACACACACACACACACATACACACACACAGACACACACTACAAGTAAATCAAAAAGAAAACAAAAAGGACTTTTCTGTACTACACACATCTCTTCCAGGCTATAGCATAAAACATGTTGGCCAATGAATGTTGAATTCCAAGGCTGCTCTGAGCATAAGCAGGCTAGCAAGCCAGGAGAGATTTGCGGACAGTGAGGAGCTTCCTTCCTGTTCCCCTCTGTCAATCTTGGCAGACATAGCAGATCCCAGCTTGTCTGGTTCCTACTTGTCTTTCTCTGCTTTGACTTAACCAGCCAGTAGTTTGTAGTAAAGAAGCTTGTTAGTGGTTAGGCTTCCCTCTGAATCATTCAAGTGAAAATCTCTTATAACCATACATAATATTTGCTTAAGTTTTCCATTAGTTACTTTTGTTGTTGTTGGGAACAAAATATCTGACCAGAAGTGACTTGAAGAGGGAAGGGTTTATTGTGTCTTCTAGTCCAAGGGGAAGTCTTTTCTAGGGGGAAGGTGTGAAGGAGCATGAGGCAGCTGGTCCCACCTTGTCTCAGGTCAGGAGCAGAGAGATGCATTTGGGTACTCAGTTCCCTTTCTCTCTCTCGGTCTGAGATCCAGCCTGAGGGACAACACAATACACAGTTAGGGTTGGTCTTCCATCTTGAGTGACCCTTTCTGAAAAGACGCACTCAGACACAGAGATGTTTCCACAGTGACTCGAAATCCAGTCAAGTGGATGCTGAATTAGCCGGCAGAAAATTTCCTATGTGTATATGAGTTTCTGCTAAATCTTCTCATTTGTAAGGCTGTTGTCATACTGGTCCTGTCTTTCAGAGATGCAAACCTTAGTGTCTAATAAAGGAGAGAGGTGAAGAAGAAAGCATGAGGTTTAAGTCACAGAAATCCTTCTGGGAACCTAATTATTATTTCCTTTCGGTTGTTTTGTTGTTAAATGAAGTGTTTCAGCCAAAGCTTGATGTCAATATATGCTTCATTTTCTCTATCTATGAAATTATAATACTATGTCTGATGCAAAATGGAAATGTCAGGACCTGAGCGAAAAAGCAGGTGAATAGTGCCTTGCTTGGAGAGAACCTTCACAAATAATGTCTAGCTTAATGAAGAAATTGAAGCATGCAAAGATGATAGAAATACTCTAGCAATGGATAGAGAGAGAGAGCCTCGGTTAGGATTTTTGTTTTAAAGAAACTGACAATTTCTTAAAGGTTTCATGTAAATAAATATATCCAGGGACCAGAGAGACACCTCAGCTGGTGAAGGTGCTTGTGGCCAAGTTTGGTGACCTGACTCTGATCCCCCAGGACCCACGTGTTGAGAGGAGAGAACCCGTTCTCAAACACTGTTGTCTGACCTCCACATGTATCACATGGCATACACAAGCCAATCCACATGCGGGCACACACAAACACATATATAAGCATAATGTTCCATCAGTAAGGTATTAGCACTAAGAAAACCAGTTTCTTTTTCTTTTCTTTTCTTCCTTTCCTTATTTTCATTTATTTAGTTAGTTTTGAGACAATGTCTTACTCTATACCTCTGGTTGTCTAGGAACTTGCTCTATAGACCAGGTGACCTTGAATTCACAAAGATCTACTTGCCCTGGCCTCTAGAGAACTGGGATTAAAGGTGTGCGCCACCACACCTGACATAAACCATTTTCTTTATTGTTTCTTCCTGGTGTTGGTTCTTTCTGCCTGATTGATGTGCCCTAAATGGTAGGCACAGGGTTTTGTCCTGGTGTCACCTCCCATGCCTTATAGAACTGGATTTATTATGTCTCATGTCAAAGTGTGTTAAGCTGCACTTTGCTGACATTTTCCCCCAACTAGAAAGACTTGGGTTGATTGTAAAATATAAAGTGTTTGCTCAAAAATGTTCTATTCTCTCAACCCAAACACATCAGCAGATCAGAGGCTACACAAGAAAAATATTTCATACCTAGGAGCTCTATCTCAGATATCCATGTCTCTTCCTTCTTTCAAACATTCCATGTCTAAACAGCAAAAGGAACAGTGTTCTGAGGGCATGGAGGGGTTTCATTTTGGTCTTTCCCTGGCTCTCAGTGGCCACTCCACTTGCTGGTGACAAAGAGGCTAGAACTAATTTATTAGAGAATCCTGAGCAAGCAGCCACTTAAAAGAGTCATGCAACCCACATCTTCCCTTGGCCTTTCAAGCACCCACTTCCACAGAAGAGCTTCTGCCCTCAGTCAAACAAGCACCCTTTCTTTTTCAAGTATCATTGATGCTCATCTCAATGAATTTTGGATGATGTTTGAAGACTGCTCATTGATTCAATATAGATTTGTATGACAGCTGCATGCCCAGCAATGTTCTAGGTGCCAAAGATTAGTGCAGCATGGGCAAGACCCCATACGCACGTGCCCCATCCTCTTACACCTCACATTGTAGAAGGAGAGAACAGTGAACAAGGAAGTTAAGCACATGGAAACCAAAAGAACTACGTTTAAAAAGATACAGTGATGAGCGGCCACAGAAGTAAGGAATAAATGAGCTTTCACAAGTTAGAAAAGGGACCATAACACCAGCTCCTCCACGCATATGACCATCCCATGGTGTGTGTAATAACAATTACTACTTCTGTTAGTGATCTCTTCATAAGGTACAACAACCAAGTTAACATACAAAGAAGACAAAGAGCGGCACCAATGATAATAAAGAACAGATATTGTGCACAGGCATTCTACTCTTCAAGTCCAAGTTCTCCATGGAATCCTTTCAAGTCCATTAGAGGAGCTAATGTTTGGTTTGAACCAATAAGAAAGAATAAGAAGACAGCATAGTAAAATCGCTGGTCTTAAATCACAAAGTTAGTGACAGCCCTATGGGACCCTGAGTCCTTAGCCCATGACCCTAAGCAACCCTTTGCCACAAGGTAGGTACAACTGATAGACCTAATAAACAACTCCAAGAGCCACAAGGATTTTATTGTCTTCCATGAGAGAGTGAGCCAGGTGTGAGGCACGTGCTTGTAATCCTACCAAAAGCTTGAGGATGAGGAGCTCAGCTCACAGTGACTTCAAGGCCAGGTTGGGACACCTTATCTAAAGAAGAAAAAAAAACAGAATCCATAAAAACAAGGTTGGGCTTTGGTAGTACAGATCTGAAATCCCAGCACTTGGGAGGTAGAGACGGGAAAAGCAGGAGTTCAAGGACACACTTAACTAAATAAATTTCTTAAGACCAGCCTGGGCTACTTAAGACCCTGTCTCAAAAAGAAAGGAGGGGACAGGAGGGAGGGAAGGAGAGAGGGAGGGAGGGAAGGAAGGAGGGAGGGAGGGAGAGAGGGAGGGAAGGANAAGAAGTGAAATGGAAGAAAGGAAGGCAAGCTTGGGTTCCTTTTGCTGTTTGACTTGTGGAGGCACCTACTAAATTCACCCCTTCCCTTCCACTTCACCTCGCTGGGAAGCCCATGCTCTTGGGAGCCAAGCAATCAGCATGCAATTGCTTTCTTGAGTGCTTTCTGGAGCCTCTTCACTTGAACTAAAACAAGCAATTATAATCACAAAGGTGAAGCAAGACAACCCTGCAGAATGAAGTCTGAGCTCACCAGGAAGGGAACATGGGGTGATGAGACCAAGGTTACTGAAAAGGATTTGAGAACACTGCAAAGCAAACCAAGTATGCCCTGTGCCCCCTGAGCATCCTACAGCCAGGACTGCCAACTCAGCAACAAGAGCCAGGGTCCTAGGGAAGACTGATCAGTGCAGGCATGAGGGCTGACAGGGCAGTTTAGCTCAGCTGCAGAGAACAACAAGGCAAACCCCTCCAAATCCATGCTGTGCCCAGGCAATTTAATTACCTTTTAATTATTTATATCCTGCTTTATTCCAGAAAAGATAAGACAGACTGGATGTGTGACGGAAAAGATAAAGAAGAAAATCCTGGATAACCACCATAAAATAAGGGCAAGAATGGAGCGATAACAGACATAATATACATAACATACACTGTGAGGACCTCTAGGCACATACAATTTCAGCCTGAGACTTGCTGAACACCTCACTGGGTAATGCTACCCACAGCCCCTAGAAGATTAAATGTGTCTGTCGCGTTCACTTAAAAGCTACTCTAATCAATGTTGACCCCACCCCCCACGATCTTTTCCAGCTGTGATGGAAAGCAAAGAGAGTTGAGCTCTATTCTACAAGAGACAAGATGTCCTGCGCAGAATGCAGGTCGGTCTCTACTCTGGCTGATCGAAGGACTAATGACACCATGACCAAACAGTCCATGGAGGAAGCTGACCCACATCAGCAACTACAGAAATGGTGTCTAGTGTTGTGAAGAGGGAGATAGAGAGGATGGTGGGGGGAAGGTCTGGGGAGGAAGCAGAAAGGAAGGAAACTTCTCCAAGACAACTCAAGCAACCACTCATGACGTCATCACAGGAAGTCATTCTGTCTCTTAGCCTTGTCTCCAAAACTGAGAAACTACCTCATGGGCTTCCTGGAAAGAACAGTTTTGACAACAGGAGAAAGAGAAATTATTTTGTAAATGAGGAGCCCTTTATGAGAAAAAAAAAAAGCATGATCATTGAGGATTGTTCTGATAGCATCTAAGATTGTGTGCAAATCTGTCTCATGGGGGATTATCTGGTCGAGTGCAGCTGAGCCAAGGATTCCTAACCTCCCCCTCACCCAGTGCTCTAGAATCATTTGTGCTATGTTCTTGGTCAACTCTTCCTGCTCTTCACCCAAGGGCACCTACCCCTCCATTCCAGGACCCAGTCCTTCTCTTTATACCTTTCTCCTTCCCTCCCTGGCCCACCAGGCTCCTTCTACAGATGGCCCCTTACTAACCATTGTTTGCCTTGCGAATTGTTTTTTAACTTCATGATGCTGCACAAGTATAAACACACTCATAAGAAACCATATTTAGAGATTTGAACTTTGATCTTTATCCAGGTAGGAATTAGAAGTATAATATTCTCTCCTGATCCTAGGCAGAGAAAACAAACAGCAACCCCGAGCTAATTCTGCACCATATTGTGCTGTTAACTTCTACCATGTTCAGTAAGCTACGTAGACTCAATGCATTTTTCAGCTTTATATTTTCAGCCTACAGTAGGCTGGCCAGGCTGCAACTCTATTATAAGTTGAGAAGCATTGGTTTTCCAAAATAATAATGATGCTGTCAGTTAACATTTCAGTTTTCCTGTAGATCATGTCACTTGCACGTAAACTCCTCGGAAGGGAGTACTCTAGCTGTGACATGCAGCTACTGCCATGATGCATAAGGAACTCAGTAATTGTTCAATGGACCATGAAAGAATAAAAGAGGATTCGAGATTTAAAAGACCACCTGCATGGGTTTCTTTTCCCTGAGGGCATCATGGCACTGAACTGACTGCCACTCTTTCTTGAACTGAGCATGTGGCACCCACACCCTCGACTGGAGTTAATATGTACTAGAAACTGTGCTTAAAGCTATGCTATTTCAAGTTTCAAAGACAGATTCTAGAAAGCTTAGCAACATTTAAAAAAATATGTTTGGATCTGAATTATTTTATCTGAGAACATTAATGAGAGTTCAATAAATCAGTTCAACAAACATTTATCTTGAACCAAGTCCTTTTCGCTAAGCTTTTTACAACTTTGCACAGTTCAAAAGAAATTAAATCCTTCTATTACTCCTTCATTTGTTCATAAATCATTAATACATTGGTTAAAAGAAGCCTCTTAAGATGAAAAAGAAAATCCCTTCACTGAAGTTGTTAAAAGCAGATTTCCCCTGAAATATGGAGGCCATCTTGCACAGAAGAGAAGCCTAAGCATACTAAGATAGTGTTGCCTTCCAGTCTGTCCTGTTTGAAGTCTCTGATTAAATACAGTTCCCTACAATGTATCTGTGTTTCCTGAGTGTACATAAGATTGCAGTGGGCCATTCAAAGTCACTCAGCAAGTGAGATGTAAAAACCTCCAGACACTTGCCATCAAATAGTGAAATGGAAAAAGATGTTTTAGTCATCTCCAGAAGACTGGAAAAGTAAAAAGGCTCAGTCTGCCCAGTTCAGCTAACACATAACAAAGACCTTTCTCCCAAGCCTTAGAAAAAGCTTTTGCATCACAAGTGATGACACCATTGAATAGAGAGTCTTTAAAACAAGGTTGTTTAGAAACAATAGTTATTATTATCCAGGACTCAGCCAACTGGATGTCAGCCAACCTTGTATTTGGATATTTCCATGAAGGTAAAATATGACAATTAATTGGCTTATGTCAGAAAATAAACTATCTTAAACAAAATGTAGTCCATGCCAGTCAAATGCTACAAGCGAAGTATTTGCTCATGTGGGCAATAGCTGGAGGGGAGAATGTCTACAATAACAGTTGTGGTGTGTTTCCTCTCAGGAGTACAGCTTCCTTTCCCCATGAGCTATGTAGCGAAATTCCTTTGAAATGAACTGTCTTCAGGCATTCCGGTACCACTGCAGGTGATAAACTGATCAAATATAGTCTTAAACTGAATTCCCACACAGAAGTTACCCTGAATCAAGGATTTGCCTCACACAGTGAGAAATTGTAGAGGATGTCAGTGCTCAGATGCTTCAAGTCCATGGTCCTCAGTTGTTGGAAGCAGTACTTGTCCCCTGTCAAATAATAGTGGACACAAGCAAGCCCGGTCTGGAATTCAGCTCAACTTACTCTTGAAGTTCCATGTACCACCCCAGAATGAATCTCTTCTGCATGTTCCCCATGAATTAGGATCCCAGAAGCTAAAGCACCATTCTGAAGTTGTATCAAAATACAGACACACATACATATATACACACACACACACACACACACACATGCATGCAAGCATGCACTCATGCTTACCACTAAAAACTAACTATACTTGCCTTATTAAGGAACAATTTTGACATATTTCTGTATTTACTAAAAGAAATGTAGTGAAGTATGGCCCTAATGAGCAGTGGAGTGGAAGAAGTCTTTAGAAGCAAAGAGACTATTAATTAAAAGTCTGGTGATCAAACAAAAGAGGAAGAACCAAGGCAGTGACAATGGAAAAGCCAAGTTGTAGAAAGGGACCAATGTATCTTCTGAGAAGGGCAAAAGCATACATCACAGGTGTGGATAGCAGGATCTATGGACAGTAGCTGGGGGATATTGAATAGTTGAGATTCCTAACATAAAGTATTATGGATGTGAGACAGATTGGCTCTGGGAGAAAGTCTCTTACGTATCGCTGGTATTGGCAGAGGAGGGTCTCCCTATAGGAAACGGTCTGGTTAGAATATGCCTATTGGTCCCTGACATAAATGGGGTTCCATCTGCGGTCACATCGCATTACTGTTACAAAGAGTTACAAGAATGACAAGTCCTGTTAGAAGATGTCCTACCCCACCTGCAATTTCAGCCTTCCCACTGTCCTCATTGAGCCTTGGGCCATTATTTTCATCTTTTTCTGAACAGGTCACTGTCTAACATCATGGACATCCAGGTCAAACACTAAGTTCAAGAACAATAAACTAGAGTATAAGATTGTCAAGCCAGCATTTGGAAATGAGCTGAGAGCTCTACAGGAAGGCACAGCCAAGAGGATGTGATTGAAATGAGGCTTATGGCTGGGTTTAAAAGACAGGGGCAAGGGAGATGCTGGGGGTGGTGAGACACAATGGGCCTGTTAAGGGTGATGAAGGAGTCAAAAGGGGAGAGTTGCATTCATAATCATTTTGGTCTACAGTTTCAAAGCACCTTTGAAACCAAATGGTACTGACTATTTAGGATAGATGTCTGAGTTCAAATTCAACCAACAGTGTTATTAATTCAGAAACACGACCATGTTTAATCTTCTATCCCTCTAATGGTCTCAGTTATTTTCAGCAAGAATTCCAAACCCACTCAGGAGGGCAAACTGGGCATTCTTTCCTTTCCTCCAGTGGCATCCCTGGTAAGTCAGCAACTCTGTAGCAAGTTACTTTCCTTCTCCAAAGACCTTCCTGCATCATCTGTTAAATGACCTCCCAGTTCATGCCTACTTGAGCAAACTGCCAACCTGTAAATCTCATGTAGGTATCTCATCTTTACCCTATGATAATCATCGTGGGCCCCCAAATGAGAAAGCTCTGTTGAGAAAAGACAAAACTCTCTCAACACAATGCATGGATATAGTAAAAACTAGCAACTGCTATGTGTAAGTCAAAAACCGTGAAGCACAGTTGGAAAAGAGGTGAGTGAACGATTCACACCCGCACATGTGACACACGTGGGACAGGGAGAGCAATGAGAAATAAAAGGAGCAGGATGCTCAGATTTGCCATGCACTGGAACATCAAGATACTCTACTTCGCTTTACGTTTTCACCAAGGTAGGTTGGAATTTAATCCCACAAAGCCATGTTTAAATCACATCACCTTTCACCCCAAAACAGAAGTCTACGTTATTGTGGAATGTACGATAACATTTGGGGAGAATCTGTTGTGTCGTTTAGATTGAGGAAAGCAAGGAAGAGGGGAAAATTATTTCTCCCAACCTTCCCACAATGCTCTAGACACATTTGTTCAAGCCTTCTGTCAGCTCCTTTCACGGCCACTCTTCACCCATGCAGCCTGCAGGAGCCAGTACTTTGCTCTCATGTCTTCCCTGTGCCTTCCCAACCCTCTAGCTGCCATCTACACATGGTTCCTGACTTACGGGTGTTTGACTTGGGGTTTTTTTGTTTGTTTGTTCGTTTTGTTTTATTTTTGGTTTGGTTGTTTTTTGTTCATTTACTTTCAATTTTTTATTTTTTTAATGTTGGGGGATCTGAAACACTCTTCTGGCCTTCTTGGGCACACACACAAATTAATTAATTGATTGATTGATAGATTGATTAATTAATTAATTTTAAGACTCTTTTTTTAAGAAAGATAGTTGTAAGGAACAATGACATTTTTTATTACTCCACCACACCTGAAAATGATCTCTTAACATATATCAGAATTTGGAAATCAACAGAAACAATGTCTTACTCCCATATGGACTGAAGACTCCTGGGTCGGCACCAGGTCAGTGGCATGAGCACCGGCAGACTTGCTGTTCAGGCTCTAGACTTCTCTGCATCTGCACAGCCTGGCTGGTCTCTTGTTTGGAGTAAAGCGCAAAGCAACAAAAGCTGCCTCAAGCAGCCTTTTGCCTGAGGTACTTCCACTGAGGGTGAATGTGCTCAAGCCCAGTTGCGAAGAATAACTCCGCACACCCTGGAAGGAGGACAGGTTTCTAAAGAAACCCCCATGTAGGGAATGTGTCCCCTTCTCACTGGCCCATCTGTCGCTATGAATCTCCAGTAATGCAGCAGAGATGGCTCAATGCAAGGGAACACTGTGAAGATATTACACGTACCAGTCATCACTTCTTATATTTCCAGTAAAATCTTCCAGCCGCACCAATAGGAAACTCTCATTCCCAAATGGGGCACCTTTTGGTAAGTGAGTGATAAATTGAACTGAAAGAACCCTCTAAGAAAGAAGAGTTGCGAAAGAGAATGAGAACATGCCAAAAGGAAAAGGGGAAAAAAGAAAGGATCAAGGGATGTGAGGAAGAAGGAAGAGGGATGAAAGGAGGGAGAGAGGGAGGGAGGGAGGAAAATTCACAAGCAATTCTGGAAGACAGGGTTGACTTTTTAATCTTATGCTAACTTCTAAGCCCTGAACCTTGCAAACTTCAACACATGTAACTTTTCCCAACTTTGTTTTCTAAACTGGACAGCAAGGGTGAGAGGTCCTCAGAGAAGGCAGAAGTCAATCCATGCGGGTTCGCACCATAACTGTTTCTGGGACCTTCTATAGGGCAGACTCTGAGGCTCTTCCGTTTTCCTTTCCATGTCCTTTGCAGACTTTGCTGAGCTCAAACTTTAATAACATACATGTTAGCCTTAAAGAAATCGTGTATTTCAGGCAGCCCCTTTCTCTCAGGTTTTTTCTGTCGACTTGAGAGTGTCATAGAGTAGCATCTTAGAAACAATGTGCGTGTGTCTGGAATGAGAAAGACCAAGTCCTAGAAACACAGGAGACAAGGCACCTCCTCACTCACAGCAACAATTCTCTGGGAAACACTAGTGTGTATAGCCTGGGACCCTGGTTAGTTTAACTGTATCCTTGAGAACCACGTAGCAAGAAAAGAGACACCCTGAAAACTACCTGGGTAATTCCTCCTCTTCCTATTTTTCTGAAACGATTCATGCCCTGCTGCCTTCAGCTGTTGCAAATCCTCAGGAGACCAGGCAGTTTTTATCTTGTGTGGCCTAATGCTGATGTTACCTCATGATGCTCACTCCTTCACAAACACAGGCCTCCAGCAGGTAACTGCTCAGTAGACACAATGCAGAATCGCTGCAGCATGAATTTTTTAAGGTGCTATGTATTCACAATAGCTGATACTCAAAACTAAAGTGGAAATATTATGTGAAGGTGTGTACCCAGACTGCACTCAACTTTACAAGTGGACAAGTGGGCCTTTTATTTTGATAGCATAATTGCTGTTAAATCCGTCAACTGCTGCAATGACTATATAATAATTTTCCCCATGATTTCCATCACTTCACATATTTGGTGTCTCTTCACCATCCATCTTTATCCTCACCCATGCCTGGCTCACTAATGGCCATCTAGGAATGGGTTGACCACAGCAAGTAATAACTGGGCTTTGTCATGTAATATGTCATAAACTGAGCACACACTGTTCATTCCCCAACTCAGGTCTTGTTTATTGGTCTGGTTTGCATCTTTTGTTGGAGACAAGGTCTCACTCTGTAGTTCTGGCTGGCCTGAAGTCTTGTGTGCAGTCCTGTCTGACATCAATCCTCTGGCCTCAGTTTCCAAAGCACTAGGCTTCCAGGTAAGAGCTCCCGTGACTGGCTCAGTTCTAATATGGCTTCTACAGACTATAGCACTTCTCAAGCCTTCCTGTGTTTCCTGACAAAGCCTTCTAGCTCCCCATCCCCCATTGTATGAAGGTCAAGGAGATTAATATTTGCATCCGAGTACCTGTATATCAGCAGCATTGAGATATAATTTTGTGTGGGTAATCAATACACCATGTGACCATACCTTCACTGCCCTCTCCATATAAGGGCTCCCCATCCATCAAGCCTGTATGTGTATTCAATAAGCCAATTTTCCATTATTATAGTCTCATTTTCTAAAGAAATCGAGGTTCTGATCATTAATGCTGCCACTGAATTTACCTTAAATAAATGTCTGTAAGGTGGTTTTATCCTTCCAACCCTAATAATAGAGATTGTGGCTAAATTATATCATTTCAAAAATTCTATAGAGTTTCCACCACTTTTTATTCTGAAGATAAATAAATGGTCTTGGGCCACTGATAATTCTAGATTTTAGAGACCTTGGCAGATTATCTCTGGTCCACAAGGCCCTTCTGTAACTCTTTGCTCTTTCATAGAATTCAGACAGGATTCCTCTTCTTTGTGGATTAAAAATTATATTCCTTCCTTTCTGAAAGTGGGGGCTGCAAAAACCTCCAGTGTCTTAAATCAGTATCAACAATGTCATCTGTATTATAAGATTATTTCTATCTACTTTCTAGCCTATTGTGCTGATAGACAGATGAAAGAAAGAAAGAAGGAAGGAAGGAAGGAAAGAAAGGAAGAAAGAAAGAAAGAAAGAAAGAAAGAAAGA
>LOEQ01002723.1:94389-105801 GCA_001685075.1 Bramus lutescens
GTGTGTGTGTGTGTGTGTGTGTGTGTGTGTGTGTGTATGTAGTTTCTTGAGAATCCTACTTCTTGGGAGATATTACCCATTTCTCAAAAGCTCTCTGGGCTTGGCGTGTTTAAGGAGGCCCAACACCATTTATGCTTGTCAAAGAATGAAACACCAGACAGTATGTCACTAAGGGAGAGGGTGTTAGACACTATGGACAGAACCTAAAATCTTCTATGAATAATTACCAGGCACTTTCCCTGATAGTCTATAAAAGCTCCAGCACCCCCACTCATCTTATGGGCCAACCTCAGCCCCTCCACCATAATTCCATGCATGAACTTGCGTGCTGAACAGTTCTGTGAGGGCGTCCCTCTCTGCACTCAATCTCAAAGTCTCTTGTTCTGGTCACACGGCAGAAACTCTGCAGACTCCACCACAGTCAGGACTTCATTTCCTCAAACTAGTCCAGGGAACCTCAAATTATTCTATCTCATCCTGAACCTGTCTGTCATCTGCCCCACGTGACCTAGAAGTGCACAGGACTTTTTGCTCATCGTTATGACAAACTACTTCAGGAGAAACAGGGAAGGCCAGAGAGACAGGCGTTCCAGCCCCACTTTTTTCTTGTGCATGACCAACTGTCTTCCTTGGATTCTCAGAGTCTCTTTTGGACACCTTTATTAGCATGAAGAGTTACAGTCATCACAGCCTGGCCTCTTTGTCTTGGGACCATACCTCATTCCTTATGCTTTTGGGTCTCCTTGTGATACTCTGGCTATGGATGGTGGCATTCCCCATTCCTGAGGCTTGATGAAGGCTGACAGCACCCTCGTTGACAATGGTACTATACAAGGCACCCTGAGCAACCACCTGCCCTCTGACCTCCTCAGAGCTTCACCAGGTTTCCAGTCTTGAGCCTGTTACACACTAAAACCTTCTCAGACTTACACCAGGACACAGGCCGTTCCAGAGTGAAAGAAACCTCAGAGTCCCGATAACCAGATGCATTATGTGGATAGTTTATTCCTGATTCAAGGACACTAACTAGAAAGGCTACCTGAGAGTCCCTGGAAAAATCTGACTGCCAATCAGAAAGACCAGATAAAGAGTATCAGTAGGTGTAATAACACCTGGTAGCAGAAGGAAACCTGTTTTAAGGTTTTTCAATCAAATATTTAAGGGTCCAAATTATATTTTAGGTACTTGCCTTAAAACGCTTCAATAAAAAAACAAATTAATAAATCACATTACTACTAATAATAAAGTCTAGATGAAGGCTATGTGAAAAGTCAGTATGCTGTTCTCTTTGTTTCTAAACCTGCATGAACTTGCTCTTGGGAATTTTGAAAGGAATGTAACTCCATCCTTGCAACACGACAGCATGCCTACTTTGCTTGCAGAGCGCTGCCTTCATCTGTGAGCAAATATCCGTGTACGCTGTCCTTTTC
Organism: Bramus lutescens; assembly: GCA_001685075.1. NCBI lineage: Eukaryota > Metazoa > Chordata > Mammalia > Rodentia > Cricetidae > Bramus > Bramus lutescens. The sequence goes on from LOEQ01002723.1 coordinate 95,820, forward strand.
TCATGCCCTTTCTAGAAAAGACCTGCTTTTCTGGCTATTTCTCTTGCAAGTAGAGAGTTTAGACATATAGAAAACTGAAGGCATTTTGAGTGAAAACCAGAGTAAACTGCATATAATCCTACTGTGGTCACGTCTCCTGAGGCCTCATCTGTGCTGGATGTGCTGGATATGACTGCTTTTGGTCCAGCTAGACACTAAGAAAATCCCAAAGAAAGGAAGAAGAGGAGAGGGGAAGAAAGACAAGGAAAGGAGGGGAGAAGTTGTTAGGGGTAAAAGAAAGACAAACAACTCATGTCAACTACACTGAACGAATTGTGTGGACTTTCTCCACCTGGTTTGGCAAATATCTTGGTTGTTAACCACAAACCAGGGATGACTCTATGGCCTGTCCAACTCGGAGTTCAAATTCAGATTTTCTCAGCTCTGGAAATCTCTAGTACAATGCCATGCCAACTTCAAAGCAGGCATGGTCTCTAGAAAGTGTCCCTCAAATATCCCAAGTCAGTGTACAAATGAGAGACTAGGAGATAAATCAAAATTGCTCCAATCAGGAAAAACAGCAAAGCATATAGGTTAATGTGGAGCTGAAAGCAAGTTCTGAGATTGCTTCAGAGGTGGTATGAACAGAATCTACCACATGTAATGCAAAAGTACATTTCCTTTTAAAGCCCAGAGCTTTTCAGTTCAAATAGCTTTATTTATCCCAGGGATGTACCCTGTTCTGTTTTATTTCTACATGCTGGGAAATTATCGTTTTCTACCCAGTTATCCCTCCTTTTCTCACTATAGCCTTAGGAAGCTGTCCTTTCGCCTGCCTGCTTTCTATTGCTGTGATAAAATAGGATTGAATGCACCTTGGCAGAGGAGGCCTTACTTGGTTTATATGTCCTGGTCACAGTCCATCATGAAGGGAAATCGGGGCAGGAACTCAAGACAGGGAAAAGGAAAATGAAGCCAAAGCCGTGGAGAAATGTTTCTTACTGGCTTACTCTCCTGGCTTGCTTAATTTGCTTTCTTAAACAACCCAAGACCATCAGGCACTTCCCAGAGTGGGCAGGGCCCTTTCTCACCAACTATTAATTTAAAAAGTCCCCCAGACTTGCCTACAAATGCCATTTAATGGCGGCGTTTTTTTCAGTTGACATTTCCTCTTCCCAAATGACTCGAGCTTATGTCAAATCAACAAAATCAACCGGGACACCTGGAGGCAATCTTGTTATGTCACTAAAAATGGAATGACTGATGTCATGAGCCTCTTTACAGAGCTGCTGAGCCCTGAGATGGGCCGTCAGGCTGGACCAAGTGGATTTTTCCACCCACAGTTAGAATAGAATGCGCAGGAAGATGGGAGCTGAAACCCCAGTTATGGGTGGCCCTCAGTCCAATAAGGTGGCCTTCCACTAAGGCTTCCAAGCACCTCACAGTCACAGGCATAAACTGAGTTGCCCCACAGTTGATTGCTGTTCATTTAGCCCGGGGCAAATAAATGGTCATTAGTATAATGCTTGAGGAGATATGAGTTATTTTACATTCACTTTGATGGAGTTAATGGGGTACCTATATGTCTATCAAGGTGGGGCTGAGGGCAGCTGACAGATTACCTGTATGTGTATCCAGGTGCAGCTGAGAACAGTTGTGTAGGAGAGAGAGTGAGAAAGATCCGTACCAGCGTCTTACCCTTCTGAGACATCGTGCTTCAGGGATGTGACCCTGGGCACAGGTCATGTGAGCTTATAAATCTGGGTGTTCATAGAGATGCACGTATATTCGCGTTTATTGTTACACTGTCTACAATAGCCAAGGTGGGGAACCAGCCTAGATGCCCACCATCCGATGAATAGATGAAGCGCACGTGACTCTGTTAGTCAACGTTCAGAGACTACAAGCCGGAGGAGCGCTCGGCCCTACGAGGAACGTCACACCCCTCCACCCAAGGCTCAGTGTCCATGGTGGAAGAGGAGGCAGAAAGACTGTGAGAGCCAGAGGTGGAGCATGTCTGCAACAAAATAGCATCTTCTGGACATGAGGAGGCTTTTGTAAACATGGACTCACAGTAGCTGTGACTACATGTACAAGACCTATGCAAGATTAAGTCACACAGAATGCCAGCGTGGAGGAGGAGAGGTAGACACAAAGTCCCACCCCTTGGTGAGATGCTATTGGCGTATGATTGTTTCTGGGAAAGGGAGAGTCAGCTTCCTTTAATGGTGTCACATCTGGCCCAGTAGTCTCACACCCGGAAGTGGAGGTGGCTAGGGATGGGGGAATCTGGTAGGAGGTGGGGCGGATTTTGAATACAATCACAATATATTGTATGGAATTCTCAAAGCGTGAAGACATTATTCAAGGTCAGGGGAAAAAGAAAGAAACCTGTATGTTCCACTTAGTTCTGACTCACTCCTTGAGTAGCTTTTAACTTGAGTGGGCAAATTGGGACTACCATGCTTGACTCTCCAGCTCCCTGCTGTAGAGTGACAGGTGGCCCTGGTAAAATATGTCTTCTGTCTGAGGTGCCTGGAACTGCCACAGCCACTTGGGATCCCAAAGCCCCAGAGTTGAACCTTCAGTTTGCCATGTCTTAATCCGGGGACCTTAGCAGGCAGCAGGCTGCCTAACAAGCCAGCATTTCTGAGACTATAGATTGCAAGTAGCAACACCTCCTTTGAAGCACTGTTAAGAAAATGAGGTAAAATTCATGCCATTTTTTAAATGTTTAAAATGTAAATGTTTAAAATGCCACTCAATTGTGATCTATCTCCCCAGCTGGCAAATGCAAGCACTCCCCAGGCAAGAATAACCACCCACACCATCCCTTGTATTTGTCTCTAGTCAGATTTCAAAGGCTTTATAATGGGAAAAATGGAGTGGACATCCCAATAATTATCTAGTGAAATCAGATCATGAAAAGGCTCGGCGGTGTGTCCTAGACATAGAAGTGTGTGTCAGTGTGCCTCGATTTAATATCTCACTTGTCACTCATGACGGATGCAGTTCCAGGGACGGACACTCCAACACTCTGTGGCTGAAAAAAAAAATCTCATAACGAAGATGAGAATGTGACTTCACTAGTCACCTCCCTGCCCCTAGAAGTTTCCATCATTTCATTAAAAAAAGAAAACCCTACTCCACGCTACTCGACAGGGTGACTGGCTCCTGAACAGTCAAGATGCTATTTTCAAACACATTCTTTCCCTGCTTTTCTGTCCCCATGGGGCCCTGCTCTAATCCTGGCCTTCTGCAACCCCGGGCTGTGGCTTCAATCTTACAGAGCAGATTTTCAAACAAAGTCCCCTTGCTGAGCTCGCAGCTATGCCCTCCAGAGCCTCAGACCTGCCTGTCAGGGGCTGGGAGGGGGGCAGGGGGACCTCCAATGCTGAATTTACTTCTCACAACCTGGATATCTCCCTCTGTCCCCACTCCCATCCCTCCAGGGCCCACTCCCCCCCCTCACTCCCCTACTTCATTCCAGAGTTCTGAAGCCATGACAGAAATAAATTAGCTAGAGGTTCAGGTCACACCTTGGAGAGCAGTAAGCATTCTGTGGGAAATCAATAGAGAAGATGGGATTCTCCAAGTGCTGAAGCAGAAGGGACCATACGTTGAGGGCTGGATTCAAACCAGACAAAGGAGCCTGTGAAATGTCTTCCTGGGAGGGAATCGCAGATCCCATTCATTCCGGCACCTGCACTCTGGATAGCTACCCTCACACCTGGCCTTGTCCCCCAGGAAGCTGACAAGACGCCATGTGAACATGGGTAAAAATGAACATTAGCATTCGGATCGTCAGAGCCTGTGCTGGAATCCCTGGGAAGCCACCTGGAGAAGCTAAATGTAGAGAGCATAGATTTGTTCCAGGAAGACCACCCTCTGCTGCTGCTAATAATGAAAGCCGGGAAGCATTACCCAGAGTGTTTAGGGAAGGAAAATTTCTAAAGCCACTGAGGATGGTGTACCAAAATGCACAGGCTTATATCCCACCACCAAGAAGCAAAACGCAAAAAAAGACACCAGTATTACAAGGCTATGTCAGGTCAGCAAAATGGCTCAGTGGGTAATGAGGCTTGCCACCAAGCCCAACCAACCACCTGAGTTCAAAACCCAGGAACCACACGGTGGAAGAAGAGAACTGAGTCTCCTAGGTGCTGGGATTTAAGGTGTGTGCCACCATGCTGGGCAGTAATCTTTTTTATTTAAAAAATTAAATTAAAATTTCATCATTCCTCTTTCTTTTTCTTCTCTCCAAACCTGCCTAGGTCCCCTCCATCTTTCTCCCTCTTAAATTCACAGTCTTTTTTTTTCTCTGATATAATCATATTTTATAATCTAATTTTAAGGTTTTTCATTGTGATTAATGATACACGACATAAAAATTTACCTGATTAATCTTCTTTAAGTACACTGTTAGAGGTATTAAGAACATCCTATGCATGCCAAGCAATGGTAGTGCACGCTTTTAATCCTAGCATTCAGGAGGCAGAGGTAGGCAAATCCCTGAGTTCCAGACCAGCCTGGTCTACAGAGTAAGTTCCAGAGCTACACAGAGGAACCTTGACTCAAAAAGTAAAACAAAACAACAAAAAAAGAAAGAAAATAACATGCATACTATATTGTCGGGTTGCTGTCTGTTGTCACCAACATCCTCTCCCAGGATGCATTCATATTCCCAAACCAAACCTCTACCTAGCAGTCCTATTTCCCAAGTACCCTTGGCCTTGGCACCACCTTTCACTTCCCTATGAATCCAATGGCACTCCATACCTCACATGAGTGGAATTTGGAGCATTCGTCCTTTTATGAGTGGTTACATTACTTTCCATAACCTCAGTGTTGATCCGTGGTGTAGTATATGTCACAATTTCCTTCATTTTTAAGACTGGGTAATGTTTGATAGCATGGATTCATTCATTCTTTGATGGCTGCTCTAGCTGCTTCTACTTTTGTGCAATTGTACCAATGCTGCTTGGAACACAGATACAAAAATATCTCCTGAAGACCCTGATTTCCATTCTTTAGGTCTGAGTTCCATGGTAATTATTCCTCTCAGTTTCTTGAGGAGCTGCCACATTGTTTCCAGAGTGGCTTTCTGATACAAGACATCCTGTGGAGGTGGCTCTGTGGGAAAAGCACTTGCTGTGAAGCAAGGGGACCTGAGTTCGAATCCCAGCCCCCACTCAAAATGCCATGCATGGCTGTGCTTGTCTGTAATCCCAACGCTCGAAGGTAGGGGTAGAGACAGGAAGATGCCAGGGAGGCCAGTCCAGCCATTTGATGAGCTCCAAGTTCAGGGAAGGTGCTGCCTCCAAAACTAAGATGGTGACTGATTGAAGAAGGTACCCAGTGTCAACCACTAGTCTCCAAATGTACACGAATATATGTGTGGACACACACACAGTTTAAAAGTCAGTATACCCTAAGCCAGGTCAGCTACTCTATGTCCTTCCGCAAGCTTTAGCAGCCATATACACTTCTCCTAGAACAGGGCTTCTCCCCTGAAAGCTCCTGTCTTAATTAAGGTTACTAGTACTGTTATAAAAGACATGACCAAAAGCAAGTTGGGGAGGAATGGGTTTATTTTACTTATACATTTTTTTTTTTCTGAGACAAGGTTTCTCCATGTCCTGGAACTCATTCTGCTGTAGAGCAGGCTGGCCTTGAACTCTTAAAGAGCCACCTGCCTCTGCCTCTGGAGTTCTGTGACTAAAGGCATGTGCCACCAGCCCCTGGCTTACTTATCCTTCTATGTCACAGTTCATCATCAACAGCAGTCAGAGCAGGAACTCAAACAGAACAGGAACGTGGAGTCAGAAGCCGACGCAGAGGCCATGAAGGAATGCTGCTTATTGACTTGCTCCACATTGCTTGCTCAACCTGCTTTCATATAGGACCCCAGGACCACCAGTCAAAGGGTGGCCCCACCCACAATGGGTGGACCCTCCCCATCAGTCACTAATTAAAATGTTCTACAGGCTTCCTGCCTACAACTCTAATGGAGGCATTTTCTCAACTAAGGCTCACTCTAATCAGAAGATTATAGCTGTGTCAAGTGGACATAAAACTGGGCAGCAAACTTCCCATGGACAGTCTAACTTTTAAAAGTCTCAGTAAAGCTTCTTGAAAGTCATCCCAACTCCATCCTTTCTGCCCCCCTCATTGGCCCTCGTTTTCTGCACAGACATGTGCAGAGAGGCTGTGGAAAACCTCTGAAAGAGAACTCTGAGTTAAAGGGTAAAGAGGCTATGGATTGGAAGACGTCTGGTAGACATCTGGAACTTTCATCTCCAGCCATGGTCAGGGAAGTCTTTTCAGGCCCACCTTATCTCCATTCATACAGCTCCTCTAAGCATGTCTATGCTCCATTGGCTCCACTGGAAGTTGCATGATCCTAGCAGAGTGGCTCTTTCCTGGCATCAGGCATCCTTACTGTTCTCAGTACAGAAAATACTCCATCGGGAATAACTGGTTTGCTTTAAAGTGGGCCCTTGACCTCTCTCTAAGGGGGGGTCTTTCTATTGTAATGCCATACTTGCTACAGCCCAGGAGCATTGGAGTGCAGGTGTGTCATTGACCACAAGAGCCCAGTCAATACTGGCTAGGGTGCCCAAGAGAAACACAGTCTTGACATTGCTGCTTATTTTTTTCAGTCCTCATCAGATCTACGAGCCTGTCATAAGTATGTACCAGTCTGTTGGAAAATATTAATTTAAGATGTGTTACATTTGTTTATGCTGTAAAACATTTGTTTAATGATGCAAAGATGTGTTTTATGATGCTTTTGTTTAATTCTATGAAGCTGTGTTACAGTGCCTGTCTAAAACACCTGATTGGTCTAATAAAGAGATGACCAGCCAATAGCAAGGCAGGAAAAAGGATAGACAGGGCTGACAGGCAGAAAGAATAAATAAGAGGCGAAATCTGGGAAGAGGAGATCTTGGAGCAAAGTAAGGAGAGAGGACATCAGGGGATATCCATCCAGCTACACAGCAAGCCATGGAGTAAGAAGTAAAGAAAGGTGTATAGGATAAAGATAAAAGCCCAGAGGCATAAAGTATATAGGATAATTTAAATTAAGAAAAACTGGCTAGAAATCAGTCAAGCTAAGGTCAGGCATTCATAAGAAAGAATAAGTCTCCCTGTGATTTATTTTAGAGCAAGAGTAAATAGTAAAAATAACCAACGACACCAGCCATCCTTCCCTTCACATCCAAGAAGCCTTCTCAGTAGGATCTGAAGCTTAGCCAAGATGACTAGATGTCAATCACCAGTACTGCTTGTTTCAGACACATCTGCCCAGATCCTTTCCCTGGATCGAGCAAGGGCTGAGGCTTGCTCTAACCAGCCCATTTTATCATTTGGCATAGCTTGAACTGTCAATCAATTTTCCACTGGTAGTGACTCAGCGCAGCTACCCCAAGGTGGGACTCTAGGTGGGACTAAGGTTGGGATCCTGTGCCTATTAGAGTGGACAATAGGAATAACTGGTAGTTACTTTAACACAGCCAAAAGTAAGAACACAAGTCACTCAAGAGTTTGGGGTTTGTTCCAAGTCATACATCCATCACAGTCACTTCTTCATTTCCTCATTTCCATCTGAGGACAGACAGATGCCAAGAATCCCGGCAATGACCAAGAGCTTCGTCAGAACACCACACAGCGCATGTTTTGAGACTGAACAGAGAGAATTCAAATCCAGCTCCCCAACCTCCTAGTAGAACCATGAATGAAGTAAAGTTGTTTCTTTATATTGTTTTAGCCTTGGTTTTCTCCTTTGCAAAGGAACTGACATGCTCTAAAGCCCCTAGCTCTGCTGTGTGACTGACACGTGGGGACACAGAACTTCTCCATGGCCTGCAGCCTGAGTTTCCATGCAGTCTCTGTCCTTCCTGAGGCAGAAAGTCATTCAGTCTTGCATCCTTTGTCAGATGTCAACACTAGCCCGACCTGGTTTGGTTTCATGTTTTTATTTTCTCAGCCCATTGCTGGGTACCTGTCTGTCTCAATGGATGATGCTGAAGAAAGTGGGGGAAGGAGAGATGAGAGCGTTACTTGTAAAGCCCTGAAGTACTTCACAGGTGTAAGACAGTCAGACAGCAGAGGATCCAGTCTGAGAAAGTGTTAGAGGAAATGGGGAAACTGAGTCCACAGTGCAGAAACACACAGGGATTGTGCTACTGTCAAGCTGGTGAGACTTGGACATGAGGATCTAAACTTCCGTTCACTTAGACACTCTTTGGTGCAAACTCCCTATTTTCTGTAGAAGGTGTCACATCTGCCTTCCCACGAGTCCAGGGGATGAAGATGTGGCTTGGATACAGCAGCATTCAGGATGTTGGGAACAAGGGAAACAAGGAAGACAAGGATAAACAGTTTTCAAAACGTAATATCAGACCCAGACTTTTCTCCCCCATTTACTCTTGTCACAATCGAAATGTTACCCAGATCGGAACACAGGGGTCCCTTCTCACTCTCTGCTCCATTGCACGGCCTTTGGTACTTTTGTACCTCCAAGGCTCTAGATGCTATTCTCCAAATCATCGTTTATGAAAAGGGAAGTGAGATGAAGGGAGTGGCTGAAGTGATGGGAAAAGTGTCAGAAGAAAGTTCCAGAATATGGACCATCCCTCAGTATGACAAGAAAGATCCTTGACCTCAAATCAAGCTTTTCAAGAAGGAGCAGGCTCGGAATCCAGGCTGCAGGGACACACACAGACACACACACTCACATACACCCTTTCACACATGTACACATTCACTCCTTCACATACAAGCACACACATGGACATATACATGTATGCACATTCATGCACATGAACACACACACATACACACACACTCACACTCACCTTCAGGGGAAACCTGTGTTTTCTCACCCCAGCAAAGATCTGTGCCTTCAATTAAACCACTGCATGTTGGAGGAACATGATAAAACAAAGGAACCTGAATAGCCTTAGCAGCCTTCTTAGAGACCTAGAGACCGGTCTGTATCAAAGAAAGCTTATCCACACACTAAGAAGAGCCTTGGCAGGCACAGCAAACAGCCCCAGGACAAAAGCCAAGACCTGGGAACAGAAATGGATTCAGACATATGCCCTCGGCTGATCTGGTCCTCTCTTGACCAAGCCAGGGCAGGTATGGCCTCTCCTTCCTGATCTCCCAAGAGTCCCTTTGCCTCCCTGCTCACTGTGTCTGCTGTCCCTTGAGAGTCCATGGACCTAAGTTAAGAGAGTAAGGTCAGCTCATAGGCCCAGTATTCTTTTTCAGCATGTGACACCTGTCTCAGTCCTTCTGGGGCATGGAGGGGATAAGGAGTTAGCGCTACTGTATTTGACCCTGTGAAACAGTGGACTTCATCTCAGAGCCCTGAACCATTGGCAGCTCTGATCCGCATGCTGATAGTCTGTGACGCTCTGCATGCCATCAGACATTTAATCCAGGCAGATCAATAATCCTTGCCTGCCCTTTCATTTTGAAAAGCAAACAAATCCCCTTTGCTCTTAAGATTCATGCATGAAGCAAACAGACCAGGATGTGGTTCCCCTGGAAGGCCTTGTAGTTTCCTAAACCCCGCCCTCTGAGGTTTTTAAAGGGACGTCTTTGCACACCTGCTTATTCTAGTGAGTGTAACATCACCTGATGTTACAGAACAATGCTTTAAAGTTGGACCCACTTTCTTAGAAAGGAAAAATTTTAAGTTATAAACCTCAGTAAATCAGTGAATGCACAACATATAACATTTTTTTCTTGTCTTGCTTCTAGTCACCAGAAGGATCTTTAGTGAGACTGTCCACTAAAAACTTGTCTCTGCCTTCTACATGCTATTTCCCTCTAAAACTACACTTCATCCCTCCACAGATTCGCAAAAAGCTACAGTACGTTTTAAGAAGTGTAGTTGAATATTTTGGAAAAAATAAAAAGATTGCATATTAAATACGAAGTGTCCTCTCTCTCTCTCTCTCTCTCTCTCTCTCTCTCTCTCTCTCTCTCT
>LOEQ01002724.1:6242-20272 GCA_001685075.1 Bramus lutescens
GCAGAGTGAGGTTGAATATTTATTCAGGGGGTTATGGAGGGGGAATGGAGAAGGGGGGGCAGAGAGAGAGAGGAGGAGAAAGAGACAGAGAAGAGGGAAAGCGGAGAGAGAGAAGAGAGAGACGCACGCCAAGAGAGAAAACAGTGAGAAATCAAGATGGCGAGAGCAGGGCAGGGGTCACAGGGAGTGGGCGTGGCTTGTCTCTTAAAGAGACGAAAACCATAACACCAGTTACAACTTGATTATATTTCTAAATTTTCTATAGGTCCCCATAAGATTATCAGCATGACCCAACAAGCAGGAAGTAGCCTGGAAAACTATACCCATATTCCCAAAAACTGGATTATGGATATTTTCCTTTGCTTAGAATGTTGGTTACAAGTTGTTATGGAGAGTGGGCAGGAGAAAAGCTAAACATAGGATATTAGATTAAGAGTTCTTGATCCTTAACAAAAGGGAGTGGGTGCTATGAGACAATGGTTTGTACTCTGTCAGTTGTATTTTAATAAAATGCTGATTGGCCAGTAGCCAGGCAGGAAGTGTAGGCGGGAAAACCAGAAAGGAATTAGAAGCAGCTCAATGAGAACAGGAGAATTCTAGGAAGAGAAAAGCTCATTTCCATAGTCGTGACCCAGCCACAAAGGAAGCAAGATGTGATTACCTCCCTGAATAAGGTACTGAGCCACGTGGCTAACGCAGAGAAGAAGAATGAGCTAATACAAGTTATAAGAGTAAATAAGAAGCTTGAGCTACTAGGCCAATCAGTTTATAACTAATGTAGACCTCTGTGTGATTTCTTTGCGACTTAACAACTACGAGAACCGGGCAGATCAGAAAACCTCAGTCAACAAGGTGTGTCTTTGCTTGGTGGATGATTATTGCCTCCACACCTTGTTGCTGCCTGCTGTGTGATCCCTGGTTCCTGGGAGCAGAAGGTGAGGAGAAATGGAGGCAATGACTCAGATCCCAAAAGATTTGTATGAAGAAGTGCTTTATTGTAAAAGGGTCGCAGGTTTTTTATATAGGTCATTAGTTACTGTGCTTTTGGCCCACTGGCAGTTTATTTTGGCCAATTTTGCTTATTCATAGCGAGTTTGCTTCTTTTCTACCCTGCCTCAACATACCACATACACTTTCTACATGGGTAGAACCTTTCTTCATGTGCAAAGGTTGAAAATGCCAGCTAGTTCTTTCTCAATTCTTTTTGAATCTGGTACATGTTAATTCCATTAACCCAAAGATAGGTAAGAAACTCAACAGTGCATAAGTAATTTTATTGTTATATAAGTAGTCCATATTGAAGCATTTTGCCAAAGTACTGAATGGGTAATAGATATGTTGGTATTTTTCTATGATACCCAGCATTGATATTGGTACCTTGTTACTATGAGTAAAATATGGTGAAGGATACAGAGAATACTAGATTAGACAGATGGAAATAACCAGGGATTTTGTTTTCATGACTGAACTACTGAACAAACCTCAAATTTACCTGGGCCTCTCCTTTATATATTCTGCTAAACACTGTGATCAATTAAAACACTAAGTCCATTAGGCAGTCTCTAAATTATACTGTAAAATGACTTTAAATTATATAAATAGTATCTTAATTGGTTCACAGTAACCTTCATAGGACAAGCATCAACTGGAATCAATGCTGTGAATGTAGAAACCAAGCATGTTTGTGACCATATGATGTTGAGGTAGAGTTCTCTAGAATTCTCTGGACAGTGTTTAAAGTGATGTTGAAATAAACAGGCTGGATAATCATTTAATCCAATCCTAATTGTGAAGAGCCTAGATCAATCCTTCATATATGTCACATGTAATGTGTATCTATTATATCTATCTCTCTATATAGGTATATATACAGAGAGAGGTATGTGTATCATATATGTATATATATGTATATATACATATATAATTATATATGTGTGCATATGTATATATATGAAGTTTATATAAAACCATTAGAATATGAACTTCATATTCATGCAGTCCACCTGGTTGTGTGTATGAATGTACGACAAAGGATTCTCAAGCAATAGCTCTCATTTACTTAATCAACAAAATTTGGTAATAGAATCTACCTTGTTGTTATGCTATGCATATCAGAGTAGATTGATAAAATAAATGACATGGTTTAGTGCCTATCACCTAATAAGTGTAAAAATCAGAACCCATAAATTACAATATCAATAAAATGTAATGCAACATATAGCACAAATTGAACTACAGCTACATCCCTAGCTTACTTGAAGCTGATTTCCTTATGTGTCTAGATAATTTTATATCTATTCTTTATAACAGTAGTATTTTTCTTTGTTCAAGCATTTTAATGACTATAACAGTAGTGCAGGATATGATTAGTTCGTTCATTGAAGCCTAGGAAAATTAGGATACACTTTTTCTTCCTCTTTTGTGAATTAACTCTGCCTAGGTATTATTTTACTTACACATGGCTAGGGAAACATTTATAACTGGAAAATGACTTTCATTTCACCTTCCTATTCTTAAGCTAACATCTAAAGCAAGTACAGCCAGAAATTTAATATCATTCCAAATATTGCCATTGATTGCTTATTGAATCCTTGTTAAAAGATCTATTTAAGGCACTCTGAGATTTGTCTGTTTAGCCAACAGTCTTAAGAATTTGCATAATAATTGAGCTGCACAAATGTTTCTGAAGGGAAATATGTGTAGTCTGACCACAGTATTATGCAAAATTTGTTTTTACAGCCATTTAGCTTTTCCATAATACCTTATGTCACTTCCCAGGCAGTGCATTAAGCCACGTCAGTGCTGACAGCAGCATACAAGGGCTGGGCTCCAGATCCTGCAGCTTCAGCCTGAATGTATGGTTGCCTTAGGGGCACACTACCTATTAATTTAGCATTCTAAAACTAATTATGTATGTCAGGGTGACCTCTGTCTAATCTACATTCATCAGAGAGTCAGAGCCTTCTGTCTCTATTGTTCCCATAATAAAATAGCTGTTGATAGACTTATATAATTGACTGTGTCGGAAGTGAACTCACCCTATATGGCTACATGCAAATGGTGTACAGTCCCACTAGAATAAAGATAAGCAGAAAAAAAGAATCCATCTATCTCCAGTAATTAAGTTTGGAGGTTTCTTAACATCAGGAGGAAATATATTTCCTGTTGGCTTATAAAATGAACATAGGGAGTATGTAGGAGTCACAGCTCTAGTAATTAAAAGAAAAGTTTTCTTCAAGAAATGTTGAATGAATGAAGTGCAGATAGTGTTCCTTCTTATAAATAACATTGAAGGTAGCTGATGCTCTTTACGTCATAGTACTGACATAGCCTAATTTAAGATATTCATATACATTTGTATACAGAAATCCATAGTCCTACTGGAATCTTGAAGGCTCATTTTTGTGTAAATATAAAAATATACAGCAACCGATGACCTTCTTAAGAAAAATATCTATGATACCTTTTCATACACCCTGGTGAAACGGTGTAAATATTTCTTTAAAGAATTGTTATTTACAATAGAAGGAAAAAAGAAATAAATCGCTCTTTGAATTATATCTGTTTTGGGAGCAAAATGTTCATTTTTTAAAGGAAATTTTCTAAAGGAAATACACACTTTATCAGATGTTTTCAACATAAATGTTTATCAAATAGATATGCATGATGGATATTGGATCAGATTTGCAGTCTTGCATATGAGAGAAAAAGGCAATTATGCTTTCAAAGAGCCTTTTGTATTAAATCATACCATCATTTTTCCAAAGAAAATAAGCACTATGCCAATGACATTCTCCTTGATATTTATGTTGAACCCACTTTTTCTCCAGAATTATGACAAACCAAGGAAATCAAATGTGAAACATGACCCTTGTTCTGAAAGGCATCCTTTTGGAGCAGACTTAGAAGGGGAATAATTTGGAAAGACACCTCCCACCCTAAAGGGCTCACACTATTGGCTTGAATTGGTCCTGGTTTTCTATGATTTCATGACTGTGTAATTAGACTACTTTAAAAATATATCACTAATTTCCTTATCTGTTAGATGAGCCTACACAGAATTATAGAAGATTGTTATAAAATTTAAGTTTAGCACAACTGTAGATTATGGGACTCATAAAAACCATTTTAATGTTGGTAAATGTGGAAATGCTGAGACAGTAATAGAAGGTGGTTTTAAGGACATGGATTAATATGTATCTTAACATTTAAAAATCACTGATAATAGAGTCTATATATCAAAGTAAAGGTGGTATCTATGATACTAGACAATGTTAAGAAGCCTTATTTTTTTATAAACTCATCATAGCAATAGTGTCTATTGGCTGGGGTCATAGAGAAAGCGAAATTGTAAATATTTCAAACTCTTAAATTAATGCCCACTATTCAAAAAAAACTCATGATTTTCTTCATTTTTAAGCAATATTACCACTGGACAACGTAATAGATTAACAAAAATGATGACTGAAAATGGCATCATGGATGGCCCTGGGTGTGTTCAAACAGACTGCTAATAAATGACTTCCTTAGAAGAATAAAAATCTGCCATTAAGCAGACTCACACAAGAGGTAGGAAGAGTAGCATCAGCTTCAGAACTCTCTCCTAACTGTCAGGTATTTTGTTGCTAGTAGCAACACAACTCAGGTATTTATAAATATGTTCTCAGTGACATAAGTCCTTTCTACAAGGTCCCACGTTACACTGGAATAGGGGACCCTCCTATTTCAATATGATTAAATTGCCGTTAGTTACATCTGCATGAATCCAAGTTCTAAAAATCCCTCATCCCAGTTTCTTAGGGAAAAGAGCAAAGAATATAGCTCATGAAAGTTAGAGGAACAGGATTCTGCCCACAACAGATAAAGATGAATGAATCCTAGAAAGATATAAACTGGGAAGAAGCAAAAACAGAGATAAGCTAACAGGATGCCAGGGTCACATAAGGAGATAGAAGAAATTGCAAGCAAAAGGGACAGATGATCTATTTTTGCTGCAATACATAGTGACAGATAGAGGTAAGTCGGTGACTCATCAGCGTAAACAATCGCCGTACTAATGAACCTGAGCTGAAATCAGACTGTGATAGAATCTGGAAATTGGAATTGGCAGAGAAAGACTTTAGATGCAATCTTCAGCTATAAAATTCTAAGACTAAAATGATATATCCATTGCCTGGGATGTATTTATTCAGCACCAGGGCACTATCAGAAACTGCAGATGGGGAGAAAATTGTGATCTGGAATTATAACACAGAAGCCATGTAAGAGCTGATGACATATCAGGACACCAGAATGATCTTTCCACCTAGAGGAGTGGAGGATGGAAAGAGCCCTATGGAAGAGAGGTGCCTAGCACTGCCTTTTCCCCAGCTCCCTCACTTGTTACATAAGACAGTAACACTTTACTCCCACAAAGTTGCAAATTGAGCAACCGAATGAAGCTATTTCAAGTAAACTCACACACTAGGGTGCCAATACATGTTAGCAATGATGAATATTACCCAATCTCTCCATTTCTCTTAATTTTCTCAAACAGGAAACAAACCTCAAAATAATAGATAGTAACATCTGGCTGCTTTTCACAACTTTTCTTCTATATAATTCCTGTGACTTTTCTAGGTAGTTTTTCTTGAGAATTTCAGATTTCTCTTTCTCTATACCTCTCCTTCTTTGCCATTCTTCTCTTTGTTGGCCCATTTTTGTTTTATTATTGTACATTTAGATAGACTCCAAATTAGTGTGAGTACTTCTATATTCCTTTTTTCTTTTTAATATAAAGAGAGATCTGGATAAATTAAAACCAATTAGTTACAATTATAATTTGTACTTTTGTTGCACCGACATACATAAAATTTCTAGGACCTTCTCTACAGTGCCTATGTATTTAAAGTTAAATTCTTAGGTATATGTAGCTTCATTTGACCCAATTATTTACTGACCAGTAGGCTTGCTGGGAGATTATTTCTGGAAATTACTTGTAATGTCATTTTTTTTAATTTTTACTCCTATTTTCTTTTGTTGCTATTGTAAGTGGTGGTATGCATTTGTTTCAGGCCCATCCATGTCTGTATTTCAGGTTTCTCTTATCAGTTTATCTTTGTTTTGAAACTGTGTGTGGAGAGTCCCTCCATTTTACAATTTTTTCATTCTTCGCGTATATTTTAGCGATTACTCTAGGTCATATGCTAAGTCTTATGGCGCTAATAGGATACCTGGTATAGCTACAGTTCAGTAACCCCTGAGTTCACAGGGGTTAACAGGTCATTGAGAACAGAATCCGATGGGGAGAGAAATCACCCACAGGTGGAGATGACGACATTCCCAATAGGTAACTGCTCTGGACGCGCAAAGGGTCAAAATGGAGCATCCTACGCAAAGAAACCTAAGGCCTGTTAGCCTTTTAAACTTTCCTTCTTGGCTTTCATTCATCGAAACACATCTCAGAGACCTGCTTGCTTTTGTCACTAAAACATTTACAATTGTTTCTTGTGTCTGAGATTCTTAGAAGACATTTGGCTGCCAGTCCCCAGGCTTCATCACCACAAACCAAGGTTCTCTTGTGGATAATCTGTCTTTCTTTCTCCTGTGGTGCTGCCCACTAACACCTCCATGACCCTTCGGTCTCTGTCTTTATTATTTCTCTGATATTTTTTCTCAGGATAGACCCTTCTGGATAGATAATTGGGTACCTTAGGGTTACTACTGCCTTGGTGAAGAACCATGAAGAAACGGCAACAAGGGGAAGAAGGGGATTATTTGGCCTTAATTTCCCGAATCACTCCATCGAGAGAATGTAAGGCAAAGCTCAAATCAGAGCGGAGCCTGGAAGCTGGTGCTGAAGCAAAGATCACAGAGGGTGCTGCTTTACTAAATTTCTTCTCATAGCACGCTCAGCCTGATTTCTTATAGGACACAGGACCACTGGTCCAGGGTGGTAGCATCAAAAGTGGGTTTTGGCCCTTCCACATCAGTCACTAGTTAAAACGCCTTACATGCATGTATACAGCCTGATATTATAAAGGCATTTTCTCATTTGAGGCTCCCTACTTTCAGATAATTCTAAGTTTGATCAAGTTAATATAAAAACTACACAGAACATAGGTTAATAGAATTAATTTTTTTCACAAAACATTCATATTTTCTTTAATGTTAAGGAAAAAGTCACCTTTTCTACAGAATGCATTGAAATCCACCTAATTTCAAAGAAGATGCGATATGCAAAGATGGAATTTAGAGAGGCATAAAATAAATTAAGGCAGTCCATACCATATAATAATATAAATCCTAATTGTAGTAATAATAATAATAATAATAATAATAATAAATGATGTAAGCTAGAATATGACTTTATTCTTTCTCATTAGTCATAAATAGGTATATATGTTATATAAAGTAGAGCCATATCAAAAATAAGTGTCAAGTATTGATACTATACAGTTGAGTGGTTAATAATTTTAACTTTAAAGTATATAGAAATGTATATGATAAAAATTCTCCATTTCATTCTGTAGTTAACCAATTTTTTCCTTTTTTCAAGAATTTGGGAAATATCATGTGTGTAATCTAGGATCCTCTGTGTACACATAATTTACTTTCTTCTTCTTTATGTTAATTTTCAGGCACATGTAATAGCATTCTGTTAATACATTGCCTTATTTTCATAGATTATTAATACCAAGTCTCCAAGTCACTTCATGTTTGCACAGAACTTACTACATTCAAGGTGCCTTATATAATTTATCATGCTGAACTTCATTAACTTTGTGATTGGGCATGTAGCTTGCATAAACATATTTATCTCTTTTAAAGCACTGTGTAGTTGTGAGAACAAACAATATCAGGGATCGCTATTTCTAAAACTACTCCATAATAAAAAAGGTCAGGGCTCCTGGAGAAATGGATCATTCTACAGCTAAGACTTAATAAAAATTCAGAAGACTTTGATACACTTTTTAATGTCCAAAATGTAAAGGAATTGCCAACAAACAAAGAAGTTGGGTCTGTGCCAGAGAAACCCAGAATTAAACTTGAAGTATCACTAAATTGCCCATGCTATGGCAAGCTGAATAAGTAAAGCAATAATGTGGTTTTGGATTATAAAATACAAGGTATATTGGATATGTAATGTCGTATATGTATATGTATATATAAAGTCGTAATTCAAGTAAGTGTGTGAAATGCTACAGACAACTTCACCTCTGTAGCCTTCCTCCCCTACACATTGTCTAAGGCCAACCATGAGAAAGGAACCTGAAAGACTCCACACCATCTAATTCAACACCCTGTGGAATGACAGAAAATCTGAGAAGCAAAAAGGCTTGAGAAACACAGGGACTAAGATGATAATGAAACACAAAATGGCAACTTAAAATACTGAAACAGAAATTTGGAATTTGGGAAAAGATAACAAACTCTGTGTCAAGTGTGGTATTAACGAACTAACAGTAATTTAAACTAATGTTTCCTCCCTAATTGTGCTTATGTATCCCACTAAAGTTAAGGAACTTTGGTTCAGAGAATATTGGAAATCTGTACACTGAGCTTTTGTATAGGCCTAATAGTATGACAAAAATTATTTTGAACTTAAAATGTGCTACAGTAAGTGATCTTCTATATAGACCATTTGATAACTATGTGCTATAACTAAGAGGAAAAGTTATTATGGAAAACTGGTGGGAAAAAGAGTTTGTGTGAAAGCCTTAATAGCAGGGACTGGGACCATCCCTCAGCTATTAAAGCATTCGCTGGCCTTGCAGAGACCTGCATTTGGTTCCAAGCAGTCATACTGGTACATCACAACCTTGCTTAATTCTAGTTCTGACAGTTTCGAGCCCTCTTCTGGTCTCAATGGAAACTTCACACATGTAGTAAACAAACATACATTCATATGAAACACGCACATAAGAGACAAATAGCTAAATATTAAAAAAATATATCATCTCTGATAAGTTCAGGTTATCCCCTACACATAATCATTCAATAAATCTTTTATCTTTAAATTGTTATAATCAGATATTTAGTAACACATTGCCTATGTCTGTTCGCAGCTTTAAAGGACTCGCTGTTTTCCTCCACGACGCCTGTGATTTATTCTGCACTAGCAGTCGGAATCTATTTCCGTCATGGTAAGAGAGGTCTCTAGTCACAGCTCTGGTAAGAAGCACAGATTGGCTTCATGCTTCTGTTGTAGTCAAATTGCAAATCTCAACAAATGCCATGCGCACTCTGCCCTTTAAAATCAGTTCGAGTATTTCCCTTTCCATCTTCTCATCGACAATAACCCTCACTCATACAGCAGCCTGGCACCCTTGCCACCTCAAATAGACAACATGAACCTCAGCAACAAGAATTTTGCACAGAGGGATCAGGCCCTTCCATAATTATTTTGGTTCATACATAGTGGTTCTTCTTGAATGGCTGTTTACATTGCATTTCTTCTTGAATGGATCTGGAGCCTGTGACTTCCTCCTAACCCATAGTACCTGACAAAAGTAGCATGTTACTAAATGATGATGGGAGGGGTTTGAGGATGTAAGGTCTACAGAGTCTATAAGCAATGCAATATTTCTGTCTCTATCCTCCTCTCTCTCTTCTCTTTCTCTCTCTCTCTTCTCTCTCTCTCTGGTTATGAGTAATCAAACACTTTAAATTCTACAATAATTTCTTAATTTTTCATATACTACTAAAACCTTACTGAACTCTTGACTTCAAACTCATAAGCTTCTGAGCATAAGACCTAAGTCTAAACTATTTACATACACGATATATAGTAATAAATAGGTGTAGTTAATGATAACTTATTTCACAGCAATTGGAATGAATTCCTTATCTCCTTCCACGTAGCAGTGGTATTTTTCTGTCACAACTATGCCATCCTTTGGCTTTATTTTTCTCTTTACTGATTATTACTGCTTGATGTTATGGACTGTGAACTTTTCTATCTTTTATAGACTTGTTAATTTTATTAAAATGCAAGTTCTATGGAGATTGAGTTCTCTTCATTTCATTTACTGTTATTAATGCAGTTTTCAAAATTTTGCTGTCACATTGTAGATTAAAAATAATTTGCTGAATGAATGAATGAAACACATGGATGATGTTTCAGGAGATAAAAGTTGTCAGGATGGCTAGCCATGATACCTGTTGATACATTATTTTGGCCTCTCAAGATTTGTAAACCCATATATCTGAAAGTATTGTTTGTGGGGATCAAAGACTTGTATTGATGGGAAGAAAAGAATATCTTCGCCTATTAAAGGTTAGTTGTCATTCAAAAATACACAGCTTCCCTTTGCTGTGTGTTCTCATAAAATTTAACGATGCTTTAGGTTTGTTTTTCTTATTTATGTGTACATATGCTGATTATATGGGTATATATAAAATGGGTATATACTCTTGTATATAGATGAAAATGTCAAATCCCCTTGAGCTACAGCTATCGGTAGTTGTGAGTCACCCAGTTTAAGTACTGGAGACTGTACTCAGGTTTTCTGAAAGAACAGGAAGGACCCTTAATGGCTGAACCAGCCTCTAAAATGTAAGGTTCCTGCAGATGATTCTGGAAGTTGAACTAAGATTCTGTATTGTCCACACTATGGTACAAATCTTAAAATCCAGGACCCAAAAATGGTGCTTTTGGGGGGAAGTCACTATACATAGAGTTCTGAGAAAGAGAGAATTACACACGCCAAAAGAGTCTCAAGTTTGGCCATGATTTGGACCCCAAGATTTAGACCTTAAATGGCATGTGCTGTTTACTTACAGTGTGGTAGGAGAGGTGGTTTAAAACAACAATGACTTTAGGATAATGCAAGCCAGAGTGTCACAAGCCTTTTCTGAGGATCAAGGCATTGTAGGAGTAGAACACACAGGCAATGTTCTTTGATGGTTTGGGCTCCAGTTCTGAAGTGACATTGCTAAGATTAAAACCACCACTCTGCAATTACTAGCTGTGCAACTTTGGGAAAGTTATTTAATCTCTTCGTGTCTGATTTTTCTCAACTAGAACTTGAGGATTGTTTTTATCTTACAGAGATAAGATAAATCTTGTTGCAAAGATTAAATAAAGTAATGCTTATAAAAGCTATGGCAGTCTCTAAGAATAAATGTTTAGTAGATGCATTTCTTTTGTTTTCCTTAAGAAAAAATGCTTTATAAAACAACGAACTATACTAACGAAAAGCATTATTATTTGGGACATTTATTGATTTTTATTCCAGTCAAGACTATAATATGCAAGATAATGCAATCTGTCACACCCTAAGATTAGAAAATATTTTTCCCCAATACAGTTTTCCTTAAGTACAAAAAAATGCATTTGGAATGAGCTTCAAAAGAAGTTTCTATTTAAATTTAATGTGATGCAGCCACATGTTTTCTTGCTGGTAATATCTTATTTCATTTTTAGCTTTCACCTAATTCCATATCCTTTATTTTGTGGATTCATTACTATGCAAATATATATGGACTATATTCAAATGCATGCTTTGAGGATTATGCTACATTATATCACTTCACAATTAAACAGATTGCATTCAGTTTTCTCAAGTTAGAAATGTTTTATATAAGTTGGTACACGCTACTGAGTCAACTCAGTAACCGAGATCTTTCCTTTGAACGAAGAGAACACTAAAATTATTTTCCAAAAATATCAGTGATAGAAGTTTGTTTAAAAATAAAAATAATGGGCTGGAGAGATTGATCAGTGATTAAGGGAGATGGCAGCTCTTGGCAAAAACTGGCTCACAATTCCCTTTGACTTTGGCTCCATGGGAATCCAATGTCTCTGACCATCAAGGATACCAATGCTCATGAAAGTACATCCATACATATACACATGTCCAAAACTAAAATAAATCTTTGCATATTAAAATATATTTTAAATGATGAATACAGGTTCTGTATATGAAATTATAATTTTAAGCAATCTGAAAATGAATTTTATATACATTTATAAACATTAATTTATTATTGAATTGGGAGGTAGAGGCAGCAGGATCAGGAGTATAAAGTCATCCTTGATTATATAAGTTGTTCCAAGCCAGCCAGAGATTCATGACACTCTGTCTACAAAGAAAAAATTAATATAGTGTGAGATGTCTCAGCAAGCATAGGTGCTTGATTTCAAGATTGATTATTAAGATTTATTTCATGGGACCCACCTATTCACCTGCAACCTCTGTGTAACCTTGAAACACAGCTTGCTCCAATACTGAGGGGATCTAAGAGTGGAGTCAACAGCCACACGGCCAGACACCCCACTCTCTAGGACCGGCCCAGTGGAACAAAAACCAGGGGCTCTTCCTCAATTCCCTGGGCTTTTTTAGCCAGCTGGCAGCGAGTTTTCCTGCAGCTAGGTTACCCCCAACCCACCCTGTCCCCAAACTCACCTGTTCTCCTGCAAGCTCCGTGGAACCCTGAAACACAGCTTGATCCAATACTGAGGGGACCTAAGAGCTTACTCCAAAATGAGGGGACCTAAGAGACATCCACAGCAAGGATTGGACTAAGACAGCGAGACACTGCCAACCTCATTTGAAGGAAGAGATGGGTAGGTGCCAATGCAAGAATTCCTCCAACCTAAAATGCAACATGGTAACACCAGAACCCAGCAGGCACACAACAGGAAGACTTGATCATCCTAACCAAAAGAAGTAGAAGAAAATGATTTAAACATAACTTTATGAAAATGATAGAGACCTTTAAAGAGAAAGTAAAAATCTCCCTTAAAGAAATGGAAGAGAAGACAAACAAAAAGTTTGGAAAAAATTAATAAATCTCCCAAAGAAACCCAAGAAAACCAATAAAAAATAATCAAACAGGTGAAAGAAACAGTTCAAGACTTGAAGACTGAAATAGAGGCAATAAAGAAAACACAAACCAAGGGAATTCTGGATATAGAAAATCTGGGTAAATTAAAAGGAACTACAGAGACAAGTATAACCAACAGAATGTAAGAGATAGAAGAAAGAATATCAGGTATTGAAGATACTATAGAGGAAATAGACTCATTGGTCAAAGAAAATATTAAATCAAACAAATTCTTAACACAAAACATTCAGGAAGTCTGGAACCATGAAAAAAACAAACCTAAGAATAACAGGGGTAGAAGAAGTCTTAAAAGTATATATTCCTCCTATTTTGTGTGGGTTTTCCCTATCTCACTTTTGATAATTGATGGCTTTTATCTTAAGAAGCATTCCATGTATTTTTTTCTACCTTTTATATTTTTATTTCCAATTTTAGAAATCATGACTTGAATTTTCTGAAAAAAAAATCCTTGTATTATTCTGAGGTCTGGATCATTTTAGATTCCACATTTTGATGAAATTTTTTCTTAATAAAATAAGACAAAGTCTAACACTGATGCCAGTACATATATTTATTTCTTCCCATACACCTTTCTATAAAACGTGATTACTAACTTAACTAATGTTTTGTTGAGAATTAGCTGACATTGCAGAATGGGTGTCTCTTGACACTGATCTGTTTCCTTGATTTTCACATCTCTCTTTATCTTGGTATGGCATTTTCATACCTTAATGGTAAGTCTTCAGTCAATTTTTAATACCTTTGTAGTACAAGATACAACATTATACAGTAATTACTCAGGTGTACTTTTCATGAGGTTAACCTATCAGAGTCAGGGACTCTGTTTTGGAGTATTAGGCCAGGATTCAAGGAATGTTAATATTACTCCCTTAGGAATAAAGAGGCTCTTTCTAGCTATAGATCTTTTGCTGTAGCTGATTCTATTTCTGTTACAAATGTGGGATTTATGTTTCATAGTTCAGAACTATTTGAGCTATGTGTGAAGACAGTCGCACAGTAAAGAAACATGCTTCCAACTGCCAGGTCTTTGCTCCTCCATCCTATGTAAACATAGAGATCTACCTTCCTGCAATTATTTTTATTAACATTTTGGGAATGTTTAGGATTTAGAAAAAAGCATTCCATTTAAAACATTCACAGAAGAACATCACCAACCCCGCAACAGACAAAGGTCTGATCTCCAAAATATATAAAGAACT